>ML808764.1:101564-114187 GCA_009831015.1 Picea engelmannii
CTTATTTGGTGTAGAAGTTCCCTTTTTGGGTGGCATGTTGGCCAAGTATCACTTTTGAACCTTGATTTTGAGGTGGTTCTGCTAGACAATATTTCTTCTGTTGTATCTCCCAATTTTTGGCCCTTATGGGTATGAAAATTTCTATTATGTATTTCTCTGATATTTCTTCTCTGCAATGCCACATGTCTGATCAAAATTGGATGTTCCAAATGGAATTTACGGTAACTTCCCCACAACTTGCCGATTTTTGGCCTTTCCAGGAGATCTCACTTGTATAGTGTGCCCCGCACAAAATCATTAATATAAAATTCTGAAAATCACACCCAAAATACTACAGACTGTCCATGATCTAATACATCCAATCCCATGCAATTTGGATACTCTAGGAAGAAGTTATGGTTGTTTTACCTGGAACACCTTCTTGAGACTAGTCAATAGGACTAGTCAGATACCCTATCTTACACAGGGTGTATCTACAAATTTAAGATGACCCAAAAGCTTAAACTTTTACCATAGATACATTACTAATTTCTATAAATTTCCTCTAGATTTTAGGGTCTCAAACATTACAGAAAATTGTTTATAGTGAACATTCCGCAATGACTCATTTCAGGATGATTCTAGAACCCTATCTTGTAAAGGTTGTATCTCCGAAAGTGTAAGGCCTCAGGAGATAAATTTTGAGCCCAACATACCTTCATCTGTCTTCCAAATATCCTCCAAGCCATTCCTTCTGAAACATTGTATAAAAAAAGTTATAGAAAAAATTCCACGGTGTCTCAGATGTAGCAGAGAAACCCCAAGACCTTGAGCTCTGATACCATATGGTAAGAACCAAACATCAATATAACATAGAAAAACCTCAGGAAAAGTACTCAACTCCTTGAAAAAGAGATAATTTCAGATAATAAGCCTCTTCGAGGGGGAAACCTCCTTTTACCCCACTTAAATGTTCAAGTACAAGATGATTCAAAATGAAAATGTTTCCTTGGTATATATAGGAGACTAGGAGGTATAATTACAACTAATGGCTTAAAGCCGACATAAATAAAATAACATTACTAACCTAATATGCCCCAACTAAGGGGTAATAAATAACATTACTAATATAATATGCCCCAATTAAGGGGTAATGAGCCAATATTAGGGCTTAACGGGTTTTGAAAGCAAACCATCTCTGAATCTTAATGAAGGACAACTAAAAAATTCTTTCAAGGTCTGTAAACATATGTCTGAAATATCATAATTTTCAGCGTCACCCCACTCAATTATATATCTTTAAAAACCAAATAAATCATTAAAAGAGCTGTGGGAAGTGCTTGTAAACCCGCCGGGATACTGAACAGGTCTGCTGGCAGCAGGTAAATGCATGCATGACGCCAAGATAACTTTGTCAGGGTACTGAATAGGCCTGCTGGCAGTGAAGCAATGTCGAGCATATGAAAATTTGCAAATATGGAATCTCTTGACCTTAAAATGTCCTTTATTCTTATCTAGAACTTCTTGGCAGGATACGGATATCAGAGTGGGTTAAATGGAAACCCTATCGAGGCTATGGATGCCTACTGGCAGTAGTGGATCTGTCAACAGTATTGGAGATTTTATCTTTAATATCATGACTTACTTTTATTAAGACTGTTATTATTTTTCATCTTTTAAGCACAGCTGGAATTTTTTATGATTGATGATGATGTTTAAACAATTTTTTGGTTGTTTTTGAGTTAGAGTTATTCTAATTATCCTAATCTGGATTTGTTCTTTTGGTAGAGATAACTACTTCTACCAGTGTGTCGCCATTGTTGGCAACCATCTTGCAATTCTTAGTTTTTCCTTATCAGCTGCCTACACAAGGGTTTTGAACCCTCAATAATTGTCGCAATTCTTTAAACAAAACAACACTATTATCTTTGGCTTTCACACACCTTCCTTTCGTTTTCATTTTCACGACTGCAAGCATGAAAACCTTGAGTTGGAAGTCATGTTGATAGCATTAAAATCATCTTTGGATTGTAATACATCTTTTTTTTTATGTGGTCATAACTCCTTTACCTCCAACTCACTACTGGTCATGCATTTATCAAAACACCAAACCTCCACTCACTTTGAATTTGACCATTTTCAATATGGTTTCGATTTAGCAATGGTTATATTATATTTTGGTGTTTTTGATTAAACCTTTGGTGCAATGGTTTCATAGAACACATTAATTCTGTGATTAAATCCTTGATGCAATGTTCGATATAGTGGTTTCTTTCAAATCATACAAACACTATTTTTGATTTAACATTCAGACCAATTTTTGGTTATGAAGAGCATGGTTTTCAAATGGTTATTTGATATTTCATTTGGTCAAAATCTTTTTGGTTATGCGTTTTATGGCTTTCAATGATTATGTGATAATCCATTTGACATTTGGTTTACAATGCTTTGGATTGTGATTTGAATGAAACTATTACCAAGGCGTCGTCGATTGTACATGCCAACATGATAGTTTTTCATGGTTTCAATTTACTCCACCACTGTACCCGTATGCATAAGCATTAACGCTCTGCCTTGCATTTCGGGTTGCCTTTGCTTGTTTTGGGGAAGCTTTGGGAAAATGGTGTTGTGTCTACCCTATCAAAACCTCTCATTGATTACCCTGCTGATTTTGTGTTTCTAGTCATGGCCCCTATAGTGAAAATTGAACCCCATGGTGTCTAGACTCTGTTATTGTTTGATAGTGCTATAGAAGACCGCTTAGGCTAACCCTGTAATTTCCTCCCAGAGACATGTTTTTGCGTGAGCGATTATGGGAAAACAGTTTTGAATCAGATCAAACCCTTGAAAACCCAGAACCAAAATTAGCCCCTTTACCTTCATGATGAGTGGTTTCCTCATAAATTTGGTTATTATGGAGATATAGCTCGTCCTTTATAGGTCAAATCTCAGTTTTTATCTGTGGTTGAAGGGAGCGTTTTGGTCTATTTGAAAGTGTTGAAACATTTGTGACTTCTCCAGGCCTGTGCATTAGCATCCCACCACACCCCTCTCACTTTCCCAGCCATGTATCTTAGCCTCCCAGTGTGAACCCTTGATCAATTCAAAGGATATTCAACCAGTCTGCTAGCAAGTTTTACATCTACAAGACATGTGATTTTTAAAAGAAAAAAACGTGTAAGAAGCTACAACCATCATGATTCGATTTGATTTCATAATGGCTGGTATGATTTTGTTTATTTTTAGCATGATTCTACCTTTCTTAAATTAGAATAAATGATTTGTTGGCTCAAATCACATCCATTTTTGTTTTGATTGAATGAATAAAACATGATTCTGTAGCTAGTCATAAAATTTGAATTTCTGTTGATTTTACAATTAAACACTATCTAAAATCATTTATTTTTTCATCTATAGGTACACATGAATTCCAATGGGAGTTGGATTGATAATGGCATTTTAGAACATGATTTTTGTTACACAGTTTTGGGATTAGGTTGTTAGTCTTAGTTAGGAATAACAATTTGGGAGATTGTTCCCATATTTTGTGCAAACAATTTTGATGATTTCCACAGGGAATGTTTCATCCTGTGGCCTTTATATACTTATTATTTTTTGTAAAAAAGCCATCACTGCTGGGAGAATAGAGACTATGGGCTGATGATTAGACAAAGTCGAATGTAAGTAGATTTGTTGTATGGCTTTAGCTTCAATTTATCTTACTTTTGTTCAAGTTTTTGTGCATTTTAATTTGTAATCAAATTATTGACTACTTTAGATATCAAGATTTGTTACAGGTTGATGTGATATGATTCAATGTATTGTCCATATTTGATGTATCTCATTTTACTTACAGTAATTACCCTGTTTTAATTTAATGAATAGAAGGTTAATCTTCTTGGTTAAATGAGCAGTTATGCACAAATCTTCGCACTGGGATTTATCTAAATGTGATGATCTGTAAACTGTAAAATTGTTGTTGCTATATCTCTTGTTTTTTCTGTCATTCGTATTCAAGAGCATCGCTACTTCATGTTTACGAGAAGCTTTTTGCAAAATATGGTGCGGGTTTTCCCCCATCAAACAGCTAAATCAAGTACTGTGCACAGGACAAATAGGAAGCACTACTTCAGGTCAGTTTGTTAATTTGAGAATTCTTTGTAGTTTAGATAGATATATAGTACAGATTATTATCTTCATTGCTTAGTTAGATAGTTTTTGTTTCATTTCTTTTTCATAAAAGTTATAAAAAATCCAAAAATAATAGCTTCGCTGTCATAAGACAATTTACAAATGATTTTGCAAATTTCGATCAAAATTTGTATTCTGTAAATACTGTACATATATAATTGAGATTTAATTGTATTGATAACTGAACATTTAAACAAGTAGAATTATTGCTTTATAATATTAGTTAGTAAACTGTATATATATATATATATATATATATATATATATATATATATATATATATATATATATATATTAGATTTGTTTATAGTTTGCAGAAGTAGGTTTTTTTTCACTTAGATTAGATTCTTTAGTTTAGTTTTTCTTTCACTTTCCTAGGACTTATATCGGACAACGAAGCCGCTAAAGCCATCGAAGTGGATCAATCCAAATGGCTTGGGTTATTTAGACAACCCCGAACCAGATCCACCCCTCCAGTTGATGAGTGGTCAATTTCGCCCGTCAACACGCACCCACATACTTCACATATTTTTTGTCGTTTTGTTCAGAGACGTTTTGCAAAATTTTGGAATTCTTCACATGAATTGTTCTGGTATACACCAAAGTATTTTATGTTGACCCCTCTGACATACAAGGTAGCTCATTAGCACAATTAACATTAACTCCTCTAATAGCCATTGGAGTATTTCGTATGAACGACTTTGGTTACAAGGTTTTTGGCCTTTTAAACCTGGTTTTGGCTCTTTTTTTTTATTAAGACTTAGAAATCCACAATTCCCACTATCATACTCTCATATTCAGGTGACAATATCCCACCTAGCATTAACTCAAGTGAATCCTCTACTACTTTGTTGGTGGTTACATCAAATAGGATTATTTTTTGCACATATTTGATCATCACAATTATATCACTTTTTCCTTGAACTAATGATTTTATTCACTTGGAAGATTCATACATGTCCCCGAGGAAGAAGAAAAAATTGTAGATAATAAGGGGACGAAGAAAGAAAAGCTCCATAAGAAGAAAGACAATGCTATTGAAAATAAGAGAAAGATTGTCGAAGAGGCTAAAGTCAAGGCCAAAGATGAGGCAACAATAGCTACAATGGAAGCAAAAGAAAAGCAATTTTCCCAAAAAGAATCCAAACAAAAAGCACCAGCTGAAAAGGAAACAATAGATGCAATAGTATTGGGAGAGGCAACACAAAATAAAGTTAAGGAAGTTTCTGAAACAACTGCTGAACAAGAGTGACAAAAAAATACATGTATTGAAATGAGAAACGATGATCCTCAATCGATGGACACCAATATCCAAAATATATTAGCATAAGGTTCCAAAAAACATAAACAATTAAATGAGCTATATTTGGGACTTTGTACCCCATTCAAACCAAATGAAGTACCCAACCTAAATAAATTCACACATGACAAAGTGTCAGGCATGATTGTGAAAGAAAAAGATAACAAAGTGTTAATGATTGGGTGAAATCCAATTTTAGTTCTCACAGAAACCCCCATTACAGGAAATGGCAGTGAATATCTAGTCACCATAGCCTCCGTTGGCCCCCTTTCATGAATTCCATGAAATACCATGTCCAAAATTTATGCCAGCAAAATCTAGAGAAAGAGAAAAGGATTAGGGAGATGGAAGAAAATATCCAATAGGTAAATACCAATGAGGGTAGCCTTAAAAGCGTCAAGGAAAGTACAAAGAAGGTCAAAACATAACTATAATAAGATATCATTGATGTGTATTCCCTCCCACACATGTTCTAGGAAATAGCCGCCACCATCATCAATCAATATAGAAAAGTAAAGGCCAAGAATACACATATGAACACTATACAGAATGTGACACCCCAAGACTGAGATCTAGTTGTAAATGTGAATATGTTTTGTACGTCAGTGATCCATTTTATTTTAAGCCACAAGGATTATGTGATGATAAAGCCAGGGAGCCTATATGTTAAATGCCAGTGGGATTATTTTTGTATATGTAAACACTCATATAATTAATATAATACATCGTGGCATGTAGAAAGACCATGATCAAAGAGTATGGGGGACTAAACTCCACTATGAAGAAAAAGTGGGGGGCTAATAGCCTAGAAAAAGGGGCTAATATAAAGGGATTATCTCAAAAGGAATATTATACTATTATTCATAAAGACTATGCTGAGGATATTTATTTTATCCTAAGTCTCATGGAAGAGAGAATGAATTACAAGTGGAGAGAACCGAGATCCTTGAGATCCAGGTGTCATCAAGGGTGCATGCAATTGAGTGTGGGAAAAATTAGTGTGGGGAAGGGGGACTCATCCATTCTCTCCATCGTTCAACCTATACATCATTCACACACCCCTGGATCCTTCATGCCCTTAGAAACAAACTTGTACTTTTAAGTTATCAACAATAAACCGTATCCCTAATGGGAGACACAACACACATGTTCCTACCTGATTTAGTGTTGTACCTTTCTGTTATGAGAAAATTCTATACCAAACTCGAAGGATATTGTTTTTGACCATCACCTGTACCTTTCCTATTATGAGAAACACCCTGTTCCTTACCTGAGCGTGGTTGTTTCCACCACTTGTTCCATAATCTGTTTTGTGTTGTTTCCTTCACCTGAGCTGATACCTGGTTGACTAGAGAATTTATTGAGTAGGAGGGTTGTCAGTCCCATGCAATTGAAGATGCAGGTTATCATTCCAGTGAGAAAATATTTCCAGGTGAGAGAATTACTGGGAATTGAATTCATGAAGGATCCCAACTACATTTACAGTGCTTTGAGACTTCTTGTTCAGCCTGTTGCTGAAGCCCTGGAAGGGAAGTGGGGTAGACAAAGGACTATTGAGAAGAGGAGGGGCACACTTCCTCAAATAGGACAGGAATGTGGGGAATGAGAGAGTGTAGGCTGGTAGTTTCAGATGGATCCTAGGATGAAATCCTTCATGTTGTTTGTATTGTCTAATCCTATCCTATCAATCTCTTTACCTGAGTGGAGTTTAGTCCTAGCTCAGGGGTGACCCACTGTTGAGATATTTGAACAATGTGGTATAAGTTTGGGAGGTTTGTGGAAGGTCTTCATGCATTTGGTGGTCTTCTATAAAAATATAAGTATCAATTATGTGTTCAATTACATGTTGTGTAATTGTACATGTCTTTATAATTATCAAGTATTTCCTATGTATGTTTTATGTATAGGATTATTTTTCTTTCCATGTGAATATATGCATTAGAAGTATGTATCTATCTGTCATAAATTTGTATAAATATATACAATAAAAATGAATAATTGTTACGTGGCATGGCCTAGGGACCTAAAGCTAGGGATGCTACAATTTTGTTTAAGATCTTAGTAAGAGTGTGTTATGGAGTAGCATGGACCAGCCTGGAAAGCTAGGTATGTTACAAATTGGTATTAGAGCTCCATTTTCCAAAACTGAACCTAGATGGGATGAGCAAGTGTAATGAGTTACTTGCATATAATTGAGCAAAATCCCCAATTTATGTTGTTAAAATTCTTGGAAAATTTGAAGAAATGGCCAAGTGGTGAAATTTTCATAACTAATATATGATTCAAGAAAATTCTGACTTGGGATTGGTTGAATTTGAAGCACAAGGAGTGCACAAGTAAATTATTGAGTTACCAAAAGAAGAGTATTCTCCTTGGGAGAAAGAGAACGAACGAGATATATTCGAGAAGGGAATGAATCCTCCACAACTATCAGATCTGGGAAAAGGAGTGTGATGGTTAACCCCTCAAGTCCCAAAGTGGATCTACGTCATAGATCACTGGGAGGAGTACTTGACCATTGGATTTGGCCAAGGATATATACATTCCATTTGATCAAGCACAAATCAAGAGGTGATGTGCATTGGAAAATATCAGACCCCAACCATCAGATTTGTGCGTGAGCGAGTGTGAGCATTATATCTCACAACAGTTCAAAGGTTTGACACTCTAGGAGAAGTGATCCCTTAAGCTCCTAGGAAGAAAATATCCCAAAGACCTGAAATATAAAGTAAATTAGGCTTGTTCGTTGTCTGGGACGCGTGGCTATAGATTTTCAAATATTAAACATTTGAGAGTTTTTAGTCCTTGTGTCACTTGGAGAAGTTTTCCATGAAGTCCTAAAGTCCAAAGATAATACATACCATTCATGTTTGAGGAAATGTGTCTGCGGATTAGCATGCATTCGAGAATTCGGCGTTTGGGAGATTTTTGGTGTAGTGTGGAGAAGTGTCCCAGAGCTTTGAAGTTTTGAAGCTCTGGAGAAAATTGTTTGGGAGTTCAAAAGTTTAACGTTCAAATGTTTTGTTGTGTTCTAGTGTGAGATCCTCCAAATTACAGAAGTCCTCGAGTGCCAGAGTCCTGAAATTTTGGAGAAGCACTATTCAGAGAGTTAACCACTTTGACGATTCATAGGAAATAATGTATAGTGTAGGTATAACCTCCAAAGTTTGAAGTTCCAAAGTATTGGATCTCTGAAGCTTCGAAGATATACCATGTATGACTTCTACAATTCAACGTTCGTGATAAATAATAGATGAGGTAGTAAGATCTTTTGAAGCATGAATTTTTAGAGCCCCGAAGTTCCAAAGCTCTGGATAAGCACCTTTCAATTTAGCGCTTGGTCATAGCCCATGGTCATGTGTGATTGGGGGCCAAAGAAAAAGGGCTAGTTCCCAAAAATTGAATTTTTTTAATGAAGAAAAGGGATTGGAGAAGTAGTCCATGGGGGTTTTGATTTGTACATACCTACATTGGAAAGATATTGAATAGTAGAATATAACTGTTCACCCGAAAAATTGATATGAACAATAAATTTCTCATAAAATTATAAGAAAGAATTATGATGTATTATTCAACCATAATGGTTCATAATTTCATGGAATTTTTGAGACAGTTAGCCTAAAAAAGTCCATTTGGATGCACATTTTGCAAAGCTAACAACAACTAGATCAGATCAAGATCAACACAGAGTGCAGAGGGATGGAATAAATACAAGGGGCTTACATATAGGAAGGTGAGATCAAGGATGGATGTCCATTTGGGTAATGAAGGTGTGAATTCAATTGGACATGGAGAAGGAAAGGAAGAAATCTTGAACTTGGTTGAGAAAATTACAAATTTTCAAAATGATGTCCAAAGTCACAAGGATGCTAATGAAAAGATTATGAACGCCAATGAGAAACAAGAGGGATTCAACAAGAATTTAATGTAGAGATTGAACATAATATAAAATGAATTGGCTAAGGAGAGTGGCTCAAGCAAATTAGGAAGTCTCGGGTGTCCTGATGAGAAAGGAAGAACATGGAGTGTTAGCAGACATCACCATCACTCCCCAAGACAGTCCAATAGGAGAACACCCAGTAGCTCAAGTCCATCCCATGTTAGGAAGCATAAGAAGATGTATGGGGTAGATGAGATATGAGGATAAATGAAAAAAATCAAACCTCCTTCATTTGATGGTGAGCACAAGAAGGATGAAGATGTTGAGACATGGTTGCTAGACATGAGAAATTATTTTCAATTACATTATTATTCTTCATATGAAAAAGGAAGAATCTCTATCTACCAACTCAAGGGAAACACATCCATGTGGTGGGATCAACTTGTGTAGGTGCAAGACATTAAAGAGAAAAATGTGACTTGGAATGAATTCAAGAAGTACTTTGAAAATAAATACTTGACTAAGAGATACCATGACAAGAAAATGAAAGATTTATTTAAATCAAGCTTAGGTGTATGACCATATATAAATATGAAGGAAGGTTTTTAGAACTGATGAAGTATGTTTCTTTCATCAAGGATGAGATAATTAAGATTCATAGGTATTTAAGTGGGCTTCCACCATTCATCAGTGACAAGATACAATATGATGATCCCAAAACATTAGAGGAGACCATCAGGCAAGATAAATGCCTATATGATCAGCATAAAGCAAGGACAACTTTCCAAAAATATTGGGAAGACAAGAAGAAATATAATATGGAACAGAGGAAGAAGGGGACTAAGCCACCATTCTTCAGAAACAATTCTTAGGGACAACCAACTTTTAGAGAACCCAGAAAAATTGAGACAGGGGAGAAAAGGCCAAGACAACCACCTATTTAAAGGTTGGGTTCTAAAGGAGATCATATGTATAGGGATTGTCCCCACAAAGGATAAAAGGTGAGGATTGTTCACAATGTACAACAAAATGAAACAATGGAGGACATGGGCATAATTGTACCAAGGATCTATGCATCCCTGGAAAACAAGTAAGCATAGTTTTAGTCACATATGATTGAAGTACAAGGTATGATCAACAACCAAAACATTGCAATTTAAATTGATTTAGGAGATAGTCATAGTTATATGGATCTTAATATGGTGGAAAGATTTCAATTTCCAAGAATCAAGCATGGAAAATCTTGGTTAGTGCAACTGACTACCAGAGCCAAAACAAAAGCTAACGAGTTGGTAAATTCATGTCCAATGGACATGAATGGACTGAACACTAGGGAAGATTTGAACATCTTAACTTTAGGTTCCTATGAATTTCTAATTGGGATGGATTGGTTGGACCAACACCATGCTATCCTAAACTGTCATAGAAAGGAATTTACTCACCTAGATGGGGAAAGGAAGCTAAGGACAATACAGGGAATTTTTAGGGCAATAACGTTTAGAGAAATCTCATCAATGAAGCTGAAGAAAAGTTACCAGAAAGGGTGTCAAATATTTTCATCCCATATGGAAGAGACACCTAAATATAAGGTGTCAAATATTGAATATTATGTAGTCCTAAAAGAATTTGAGGATGTATTTAAGGAAATACCAGGATTACCCCCTAAAAGAGACATTGATTTCTTGATAAATAGAATGCCTCGAGCAGCTCCAATATCCAATACTTTCTATAGGATGAGTATACCATAATTGAAGAATTCACAAATGCATCTTGAAGAGATTTTGAAGAAGGGGTATATATGCCCAAGTGTGTCACCTTGGGTACCCCAATTTGATGTTTGAAGAACAAAGGTGGAACCTCGATAATTTTCATGGATTTCAAACATTTGAACAAGGTAACCGTGAAGAATGAGTATCCTTTGCTAAGGATTTATGACCTCTTTGATCAATTGAAGAATGAAAAAATATTCTCCAAGGTTAATCTCAGGTCAAGTTATCATCAACTAAGAATTAAAGAAGAATACATTAGCAAGATCACTTTCAGAACTAGGTATGGCCATTATGAATTAATAGTGGTTCTATTTGGGTTATCAAATGCACCAGTTGTTTTTATGTGTTTAGTGAATGTCATTTTCAGAGAATAACTGGATAAGTTTGTCATTGTCTTTTTGGATGACATTATTATATATTCTAATTAAATTGGAAGAGGAGCATGAGAAACACTTAAGTTTGGTTCAATAGGTATTAAGAGAGCATCAGTTGCATGCCAAATTGATAAAGAACTCATTTTACCAGAACCAAATCCATTATTTGGGGCATATCATCTCAGAAGAAAGGATAGTAATGGATCCAGAAAAAATTGAGGCCATTAGAGGATGATAATCAATTAAGAATGTGACAGAGGTAAGATCATTCATGGGCCTTGAAAGGTACTACAAAATTTTATTGAAGGATTCTCAAGGATTGCACACCCAATCACTTCCTTGATGCCAATGGTTTCATTGATTGATGTCAAGTGATGGATTGATTGATAGGCCTGATTGATTGATGATTGATGAACAATGTATATGTATTTTCCTTGATGATAATGATAGATGTCAAGTGGAAACCAATAGATGAATATGGATCAATGAGTTTTCATTGATACACGATGAAGATGGATTCTTTGATATATGATGCATAGTTTGTTAGATGTAAAAGATGACTGATTATTTTCTTGTCATGGTTGATAAGAAGTACAAATGGATGAACTCCAATGTGGTCCCCTTATGGTGAAAGCACTCATGGGAAGATGCTTTGTGGTTGAGTTGTGGTTGAGAGAACCCATTATTGTATGTGGAATAATGGGATGAAGATCAATGAAGATATTGGTGAAACTATCCTAGATGGATAGTTCTTATCGTGCCATTTTTCCAGTGGTATGTGGAATGTCACATAAATCCTCACGGATTGAGATTTATGGCCCTACGAAGTTGAAGGACCCCCATATGATGGCTTGAAGCCCCATAAGGTCAAAGAAGTCAAAATGCTTGAAAAGAAGAAATCATTATTTAAATGATAAAGTAAAGTGACAAAGTCAAGGTGGATTATTTAAATAGTAAATAGAAGTGACAAAATCAAGAAGGAATATTTAAATGATAAAGTATTGGAGAAATTTCTATTTATGGAAAGTGGTTAACCCTAAAATAAGGCAAATAGGTTAAGTGACCTAGAAATGGGTTAAGTGACCTAGAGGATGAAAGTATAAATAAGAGAGTTATGGATGTTACAGGTA
>ML808765.1:0-24415 GCA_009831015.1 Picea engelmannii
AATGGAAACATTCTTGTAACGTCCTTGTTTATTTCTTTAACCTTTGATAATGCACTTATAAATAACACATCTAATGTGACACATTTCTTTCCATGCAAAATTTCAAACTTATCTTATAAGAAGCAAATGCAAATGAATTTAAGCAAAGCAAATCACAACAAAATGAAAAGTAAAATGTTAAAAAGGTGCAACCAACAAAGGCAAATAGGCTCAAGACATGTTCTGATAGAATATGCTAAAATTTAAGAATAGAAAGGTGGTAATAGGCTTAGGGACTAACAGGTGCCAAGAATGTCAGTCTTGAAATATTCCAATAAATTGCCTAATTCTACCCTAGTTACACCACTACTTGATGCAGATTTAGAAATTTTAGAAAAAGGAATCACAAGGTCCCTTACCAGATCTTGCTTGACTTCACGAGTACTTCTTGAGCATTTCATGGATTCTCTCAAAATATAATTGGGAAATATTCCCAGACCCCATCAAATTAAGTACACTCATTGAGTCATCTGAAATACCTCTTAAGAAAATGGTCCCAATAGTTTTCGTATTCAGTTTGTTATGTTTAGATCTCTGAAGATTGTATAGGAATATTTCTAGGTAATCCTCTAAGTTCCCATCTTCCTTTTGTGTCATCCTAAAAATATCGTCCCTTAGGTCCCTAGCCTTACAATACTCTTGGTATTTTATAAGAAAGGCAATTCTCATCTTGTCCCAAGTTCTGATGGTATTCCCTCCCAGCCCCACAAACCAACACAATGATGAGTCTTTGAGGGTGGCAAGGAATAATTTTAATTTATGAGCATCATTACAATAATCTTAACTTTTTCATAAAATATCAAATTGGAAAATAAATGCATCAAGGTCTTCGGTCACCGTACCATGGAAATGGGGCGACATGGATGGGGGAATGCTCTTCATTTGTACATTTTTGTAGTGTCCACTATGAGGAACCAAAGGTCACCTCTCCTTTTACATTACCTTTACAATTTGTGTTCACGTGGACTTCTCCTTCTCCCTCTATCATGTTTTTACCCCAACCCTCAAATAAACTGTACTTTGTTCGTAATGGAGACTCTGGCTCCCATATTGGATTGATCTTTTCTCCTTTTGGTTGCTTGTTGGTCTCTCCAATCAGAATTTATTGAGATGTAGGATCTGCAGGAATGTGTTGTGAAATTTCACTTGGTGTTGATCCTTGTCCTTAAGGGTTATACACGACTGATTTTTCTTTAGGTTCCGGTGGATCCACTAGTCTTTTTCCTGTATGCATCCCTCTCTCGTCTTACCATCACTACCTTGTCACCTCTATGGAAGCTTGACACATCATTCCCAACAAAACCCATATGCTCAAATTCACCCTCAGGAGGCACAATCATCCATAACACTGATGCACTACTGGATTTCTAAAGATGCTTGCTACCAAATTTATGAAGGTGACTGCTATCGAAATTTTGAAAAACGCCTCAAAAATTGCAAGACTTTTGCAAATAGTTAGTAAATCACAAAATATAATATAGGAAACCATCAAAACACGATAAAATAAATAATCATGATCATATACCTCATGAAGCTTGTCTAAAGTGCAAATGAACAATATGGGTGATATATGGCGATATAAATTGATGGAAATGAGATCTGGGGGTCATTCGAATTGTCGGACCTGTGGGTTATGGGCCCACATAATGGACTGTAACAATGTCCATATCATCGCAATAACGTCACCTTAGCCATATGTTCCATACGACCACGAGCAGTGGTCAAGCACTAAGCCATCAAGAGCTTAATTGAGATCGACGGTCAAGACTTAATCAGTCGTTGACAATGGACAACTCTGGTTCTCTTCGGGGGCCAAAGGCCTTTCCACAATCCCAAGGTAGCGGGGGGTCGAAATGCACCTCCTCTTGACATGTGGAATGTCGATCAACGACGTATGTTATTTTGGGGCATCAACCTTTGTCAACCTCCTCACTAGTTAGCTTGCGAAATGGATGGATCGTCATTGATCCTTTTTAGTGATTGGCAGTCGATCACCTTGCTTACAGAAATCCGCGCCGCCCACATGATTCAGATTTTATGAGAAGAAAGAAATGAATACAAAGTATTATTAAAAGATTCTTAACACATAATAATAGATATACAGTAAAATTGGTTTCTACTTAATAAGGAAATAAGCTAAAACTATAAAATGCAGTGGAAAACAAACTTGTTGGAATGGTAGTGGCTTATCTCTGAGAAGAGTTGTGACAAATGCGCTCATTCACAAGAAGATCAATACAATGAGGCTCTGAAGGATTTTTTACAATAAACAGGAATGCCAAAACCCCTAGAAATCCAAAAACCTAACACGAGGAGATGAAGCGCCAAAAGTCATGTGGGCCCCGTTGGGGTAAGTTAGTACGTCAACTTCCTGGGGTCATAACTTTTGCATACGATCTTCATTTTAGGCACACAATAGCCCATTGGAAAGGTATATCTGAGTACTACACATGTTGTCATTAAACTTTGACTCTGTTTATAGTTTGACTATGGAGAGCCTTGAAAATGTTGTTTAGGGCCTCAAAACGGCCTTGGAAGTCAGGGACCCAAAAACTAGGAAAAAAAATGCCAAAATGAGCCAGTTGGAATAAGTGGGAGGCCATCGACATCCATATGGATCAATCCTCCCCCCTTAGGAAGCAATGGTCTCCATTTCATTGAGTGCCCCCATCAGATGAGGAAATTTCTATTGAATTTGGCCCCAGGTGAGCCACTTGCCTTGGTGCAGGAGTTGCCCTGCTTTGACAACTCGATAAAGTTGATCCTTTATTGGTGAGTGCCCTTGACTTGTGTGTCCACAATCTGATCATTGGATGCATGTTGTATGCATTTGGGGTTGAGCTATGTTGGTGTCAATTGTTCTTCTATCTCTGAGGCGTTTAATAATGCTGGGAAATAAGGTCGAAGGAGATCCACGTTGAACACTGGGTGCAAGCCAAGGAAAGGAGGAATGTTGAGCTCAAAATAATTGTCACCCACAACCTTGGTGATGGTGTGAGGTCCATAACAGAGTGAGTAAAGCTTCCGATGGGGCCCTGTAAGGCGTTCTTTCTGCAAGTGCAACCAAACTTTGTCTCCCACCTGAAATTTATGTGGCACACAATGTTGATCATGGCGTTACTTGTACTTGGCATTGGACTTCTGTACAATATCTTGAACCTATTAGCGAATGTGTTGGATCCACTCAAAGAACTAGGTGGATTTGTCAACTTCAGTTGGAGCAGGTGATGAGTCAGCCAGGGTGGTCGTAAGGGGTAGTGCAATATCCATGGGACCCAATGGTTGGAATCATAAGCCCACCTGAAAGGGACTCTGGCCGGTTGAGCTATGTAGGGCTCAGTTGTAGCTATGTTGAACATAGGGAAGACTCTCATCCCATGTGCGGGGGTTCTTGGAATCGTACATGCGCAGGATATGCACGATCATTCAATTTACGACCTCGGTTTGGCCATCTATCTAGGGGTGGAAGACCGTGGATTTGGTGAGCTTTGTGTCCAGTAGTGACCAGAGGCTCGACCAGAATGCGCTAAGAAATTGACTATCCCGATCTGAGACAATGGTTTGTGGGATTCCAAAATGTACCTAGAATCATTCAAAGAAGAGCTTGGCAATAGCCTTTGTTGTGATGCTCTTCTTACACGCGGTTAGAATCGCCATCCTAGAAAAGCAATCAACAACCACAAAAACACAATCATTTCCCCGCTTGGTGGACATGAGGCCTGACATGTAGTCCATTGAGATGGATTCCCATGGATTGTCAGGGGTAGGCAGAGGAGTGTACATGCCATGTTTCTTAGTGGTCAGTTTGGCAATAATGCAGGCACTACAGGAACTGATATACTTGCTGACATCGTGAAGTTTCAGCCAAGAGAAATGTTTCTTCAGCATTACCACTGTCTTTTCGACGTCGAAGTGTCCTGACACCTGATTGTAGTGGGCTTCCCAAATGATCTTCGCTCTCTCGCTTGATGGAATGCAGATATGGCCCAGACAAAACAACAACCCATCTTGAAGATGGAAATTGGCGACAATTGAGTTTGCGTCGAACATTTGGTAGGTGGTGGTGAAGTTTGGGTCTATCTCATAGATTTGGGGCCATCCAGAGGTCTCATGCCCGCAAGATTCTAGCACCATGGTGAGTGTTGCGACTAGAGGTCGACTGAGGCAATCGACGACTCGGTTGGTACTTCATGTTTTATACTTGATGTTGAGGTGGAATTGTTGCAAGTATGTGGACCACTTCTGATGGCGATCATTCTGCAATTTGCCTTGTGTCTACATGAACTGCAGTGGATTATGATCAATGTGGATGACTATCTCCTTCCCAAGAATGTATTGTCTCCATTGGCGGCAGGCTTGCACAATGGAGTACATTTCTTTGTCATAAGTAGAGTACTTATGAACAACATCTGATAGTGTCTCACAATGATAGGCCACGGGGTGGTCGTATTGAGTAAGAACGACACCCACAACATAGTTTGAAGCATCTATCTCGATCTCAAAGGGCTCCTGCAGGTCCGGTAATGAAAGTACCGGGGATGGGCACAAACGTTGTTTCAAATCATCGAACGCCTGTTTTTGGGATGGGCCCCACACAAATTTTTCCTTACCACCACTCGTGGTTACTAGGATGAGGGCCCATGCAATATGGGAGAATCTCAACATGAACCTGCGGTAGAAATTGGCAAGGCCTAAGAAACTTCGAAGCTCAGTGAGTGTGGTTGGGGCTGACCAGTCATAGATGACCTGGATCTTGGCTAGATCTTGGCTAGGTACACCATGTTGATCAACGATGTATCCCATGTAGTGGACCATGTCCATGCCGAAGGAGCATTTTTCCAAGTTGGCATATAGCTTGTGCTTCCGCGGGGTGTGCAAAACTTGTTGAATATGTTGCAAGTGTTCCACCCAAGTCTTGTTGTAGATGAGGATGTCATCCAGATACACCACTACAAAAGCATTGGTGAATGGTCGTAGGATATTGTCCATCATCCTCATGAAAGTTGTTGGAGCGTTTGTCAAACCAAAGGGCATGACCAACCATTCAAAAATACATTCTTTTAACTTGAAGGCGGTCTTCCATACATATGTTTGTTCTATTGGGACTTGGTGGTAGCCAGAATTTAGATCAATCTTGTTGAAGTATTTGGCCCCTGTGCATTGATCAAGGAGGCCGTCGATTCGGGGAATCGAGTACTGGTTCATGACTGTGATTTTATTCAAAGTTTGATAATCAATGCAGAGTCGTCAGGTTTCGTCTTTCTTTTGTACCAGCACAATTGGGCTCCCATAAGGCGATGAGTTGGGATGGATGTGCCCCTTATGGAGCAGTTCTTGGATCTACCACTTGATCTCCTCATTCTCTAATAGAGAGCGACAGTAGACTGGCCCATTGGACAACAGTGCGTCGGGGGTCAGATCGATGGGATGCTTGACCTAACAGTGCAGAGGTACCCCATTAGGTGAGGAGAAGATATATGAGTATTCTTCCATGACCTTATCCACTTGCTTCTATTGTGTGGAGAGGTCGGTCATGGAGGCCCTGGATGTGGCTACAATCTTTCGCTTATTCTGAGAGCGAATCATGAAGAAAACAAACTTCTTGATTTGAGAGATGACCTTCCTGCATTGCTTGGCAGAGATCAAGGAAACATCACTAGGTGGGACTGCCTCAGGTATCCTGTACAATTTCTTGTTCAAAGTAATAATAACACTGCGAGGCCTAGACTCATATACAACATGACACTTCCATAAATATGGTTGGCCCAAAAGAACATTACAAACTTCAAGAGGAGCAACATCACACAATACCTCGTCTTTGAAGGGCTTGATGTTGTACGACAGGCGACATTGTTGGCTGACACGGAGATCACTTCCTTGGCGGAGCCATCTAATGGTGTAGGGTTGCAGGTGTGGCGTTGTCAGCAGGGATAGCCGCTTGATGACCTCTGTTGAGATGAGGTTCTTCTGGCTACTGCTATCAACAATGAAGTGCAGCGGGGTACCCTTCACCCACATTTATGAATGAAAAAGGCGTTCGCCTTCTTCTGGCTCCTATGGTTCACCGGGTTGGAGCTTGGTGGTAGCAACGGTAGCATCGGATTCTGTGTCAATGATTTGTCTCCCCCTTTCTGGTTCTGACTCAGAGTCGGAACCCACATCTGATTCATAGGATTTTATCTTAGCCACCAACAACTTCTTTGAGCGACAATCAACAGTGTTATGCTAGGGGCTCTTATGCAAGTTGCACCACTTACTGATATCTTTCTTTGTCTTTCTGATGTCCCTCTTTACGTGCGGCTTGAACTGGTCATCCTGAGGCTGTCCATATTTGCTCTGTCCTTTGTTTAGCGGGTTGGGGCTGCCCTTTCCTTGCTTTTTTTGTGAGGGGTTCCCAGGCCCAAATTGTCGCGTCTTTTGTTTAAGCTTCTGCTCGATTTTGACAGCATACTGTTAGGTCGTGCCTAAGGATGAGATGTCTAGAATCTCCATTTCGTCCTGCATGTATCTATGTAGACCACTGCGATACTTGAGCACTAGATGTCGCTCAGGATCTTTGATACCCAACTTGGTGCACAAGGTATGGAAGATATTTGTGATCTCAAGCACTGCTTGGTCTCTTTCCTGCCGCAGTGTGATCCATTTTGTATACAGGTCGTCATAACTTCTGACAGGGTAGTGTTGTTCCTTAATAGTATCTCTGAAGGACTCCCAGGTGACGTTGACTGTAAATAATGAGGGTTCCTCTGTTTCCTTTTGCTCACAGAAAGTTTGCCACCAATCTTTGACATGGGGAACAACTTTTAGGAGCGCAAAAGTAATCTTTTCTCTATTCGAGAAGTTATGGACAAAGAAATACCCTTCTAGTAGATTCAACCATTTGTCTACAAAATCTGAATGTATTTGACCTTCAAAGATAGGAATATCAAAGTTTATTTGTACCTTGAAGGGGGCGGCGCCTCCATTTGAGGAAGATGCGTCGCTTGTTGGTAGCTGCCGAAGGATTTGCGCAAGACTATCCATCATCTTGTTCCTTTGTTGCGTGAGGGATTCCTCGAGTAACATTTTGAGAGGATCTCAGGTCCCATCGTCTTTCTTTTCTTCTGCCATGAGAGGTCGCTTGGGCGTGTGAGAGATTTTTTCCTCAAGAGAAACAAGCTTGAGACCCGATTCTTTGTACCCTGACCTCATTGGGGACATGCATTAAGAATGACAAGGAGCAGACTGCTCTGATACCACTGATCCAGATTTTATGAGCATAACGAAATGAATAAAGATTATTATTAAAAGATGATTTACACAGAATATCAGATATACTGTAAAACTGGTTTCTATTTAATAAGGAAATACGTTGAAACTGTAAAATGCAGCGGAAAACAAGCTTGCTAGAATGACAACGACTTATCTATGAGAAGAGATGTGACAGTTGGGCTCATTCACAAGAAGATCAGTACAATGAGGCTCTGAAGGACTTTTTACAATAAAAAAGAATTCCAAAAACCATAGACATCCAAAAACCTAACCCCAGGAGATGAAGCGCCAAAAGTCATGTGGGCCCCGTTGGGGTAAGTTAGTACATCAACTTCCCGGGGTCGTAACTTTTTAGAAGCACGAGTCATTCATTCTGGGGGACACGAAGTGAAGAAGGGGACCGCATCCCGTTGGAAAGGTATATCCGAGGAATACACATGTTGTCGTCATACTTTGACGCAATCTACTATTTAACTGTGGTGAGCCCTAAAAACATTGTTTAGGGCCTTAAAATAGCCCCAAAAGTTAGGGACCCGAAAACTAGGAAAAAAACTGCCAAACTGGAAAACTACCAAAATGAGCCAGTCGGAATAGGTGGGAGGCCATCGACATCCATATGGATCACCACAACTCTAGACCTGCAACACTCACTCTCCTCGCTCACAATTACACGTAGGATTCATGAACCCATAATTCCACACACGGAAACAACACATAAACTAGAGCATTCCAGATATAAAAAAATACATGAGTGTTATTAATACATCGAACTCGAATTAGACTATGGCCCTGATGGGCTAGATAGCCTCTCAGCTGATCTACAAACTCACCCTGGTATTACATTGTGCAGAGGCCTCCTACTAAGCACGAAGGCTTACAATTTATAACCACAATTACAATAAGGGAATCATATCATTGAAGATCCGATCTTATCTCCACATTATCGCTAAAATCACAACAAACTTAACCAAATACAAGGAAGCCTCATCCTCATGGCCACGTCGACTTTTGGAATGTTTCGTAATTCGATTTTGACTTGGGGTGGGTTGATGCTCCTGCATCATAAATGATAATCGCAAAAAGGATAGAGGAGAAATTAAATAATAATAGGTTAAATGGTCATTGAAAAAATGTTGAAATGAAGGCTCAACAGGTGAATGTTGTTGTGGGAAAGTAGGTGTAATGACGCGAAGATAAATTACCTACCAAGGTTTCATGGAACAATTGATAAAAAAAAAATTGTGGCCCACATGGAAGACCAGTTTGTGCCTGCACAAAGAATAGTAGCATTGGACCTTTCTTTGGTAGAAACCCAACATGATGGTGGGAAACTCATAAGAGAATGATACATTCATAGGAAGGAATGACAAAGGCCTTGCAAATCCATTTTCTATCTGACTTACGGGTTCTGCCAATAAATGCCCAATCTATCCCCGCCAATATGTCTCTACGATTCAATGGAATTTATAACCCATGTAGACATTTGGAACATTACAAGATCCATTGGATGGTGCTAGCTATTCCACTCCAACAATGAGTGTATAAGTTTGTGCACACCATATATCCATTGTAGGGGAACCGATATCTGTAGGAAGAAATGTAGTAGCATGCGAGGCATTGGTGGGAACTACGAGAAAGGTTCTGCACTATTTTCTAACACTGTGGGGTAGAAGCACCATATGTAGGGTTGCTTTGGCACATTCAAAGTTTCTTACAGATGGAGCACCCAAAGTGCCTGACTATAGGTTCCACGGAGGAAATAACTCGTAGAGGTTGTTGTCACATGTCTAGAGACCACATGGGATAAGGCTATGAGTGACATCTCCATGGATGCAACAACCAAAACAGAAGCAATAGTTGGTGCCCACCCCACAGGTGTAGAGGTTAACATTGACCTCACAGAGGAGTTACAACACCTGTGGTTCGAGCAAAGAAAAGGTTAACATGTTGTGCAAGGTACAGGGACCACCAATAGCCTAATGTATTACCATGAGTAATCATGGACCAAATAAGTAAAGCCTAATGTATTACCATGAGTAATCATGGACCAAATAAGTAAATATTGGGATTAAGGTTGAGATAGAGCTCTAGGGGTATACAGAGTTTTTCCTAGTGAATGGCACTAATAAAAATGGTAAAATCAAAATAGGTACACAAAGTTGAAGTCTCAAAGGTGCGACTACAAAAATCAATGTTCTCATGCTCTTATTTGTGGGGTACCATCATATGGTCTAAAAACAATGTTAGAAAGCCTGACATGACTGGCATATTTGATAAAAGTAGTTTGTAGAGGGGGATTTAGTACTAATGTATGACAACAAGTTCTAGAAACACCTGAGGAAATTACAAATGGTTTGTAAAGGACCATATAGGGTGGTATTGATTATTTGTTAGGGCATAATATAGCTAGCAGAACTTGATGGCATGTTGAGAAGACTTGGGTGAAAGATGCATGTTTGAAACCTTATATGGCCACCACTCCCTCATAACTACCCTAAAATTTTTCTTTTGGGTGGGGGGAGTTAGTGTATTACAATAGAATTTAAATTTTTCATTTGTTTCCAACAATTTTCTTTCTATGACTTATTTTATGCACTTTCAAGTTTTTGTATATTCAATTCATAGTTAAGCTTATTGTTTATCGCTTTTGTAGGTCTAGTAATTTAAAAGCAGGACAAGTCTAGAGTTGCACATATTTCATAGAACTCCTCTAGAGAAAAGCTATATGTTTTGGGTGTTGGCATCAACATGGGATTTGCGGGAGGGAATGGGTGTCACGAGAAAAAAGGGAATTGCAGAGCTAATGGACCATAGAGCAGGGGGTGTGTTTGTGTAAGGTTGGGTCTCTATGGGTGGGGCAGTCTCTATGTCACAATATTACTTGGGAGGGGAGGGGTTTGGTTGGTAGAGAAGTCATTTCATGTCACATCAAATATGAATGCATGTGACATCAAGAGAGGCCCAGGTTGATTTGAAAGGGTGCCCGAGTCAATAATGTCGAGGGATTGATGATTTTATCCAACCAAATGTTAGGTTTAGTAGTGATAATTGATTTGTGGAGATTTTCCATGATGCTTGATAAAGGGAGTTAGGACAAGCACAATGCCAACTCAACTCCCATTTGGTTTAGGTAATCGAGACCTTATTTCCTAACATTCTTAAATAGAAATGAAAGTTTCATCCATAGATATCAGAGTCAGGAAACCTTCCAGGCATCAAAGCCAAGTTCATTTTAACTTAGTTGGTAGCAATTAATCTTGCCATGAGACAAAGAGAGGTACCGAGAGGATAAGAGGAGCCACTTGGATGGCACTTAATCATTTCAAGGTTGGTTTTCCATGTAAAAGTTCATAGAAGTAGGTTTAGTTTTTGGATTATGATAGCGGGAACTTCACTTCAAGTTTTGGGCCAACAATTAGACATTGACTAGAGTGTGATCAATCCGACTTGTTACACAATTATCAGAGATGCTACTGTAGAAGTAGGTGTTGTCATGCTCTTGTTGGCTGGGTACAAGTAATGCAGATAAAAGAGGAAAAGGATTGGGCTGCTAGTACGACTTACAATTTTGGTTCCATTTTTTAGAGTTTCCCTTGTTCAAGTAGCTATACCTTTAGAATCAAGAAGACCGGTGAAAAGCACGAGTAGGGTGTAAAGACTGTCAAAGCAGAGCCTTATAAATCATAATTTAAATATAGAAATTCTATCTATTTTCTTTTCAGTTCACTATTCAGCATAATAATGATGTTCAACAGAATATATAAAAAATGAACTAACATGTTCAGCATAATAATAATGAACAGTATAACAATAATGAACAACAACAAAATAATAATGATAATGGAATGTATCTACCTCAAACTGATGTTGTTCTGAAGCTCTGCCCAAAACTGATTAACATCCCAGCCAGCTAGGAACAACCTATCCGGCTCCCTAGCCCCAGGATTCCTTACGGTTTCCTGGCCCCCGAGCCCAAAATTCCCAGCAACACGTGCCCCCCATGAGAGTCCTCAAGTCAGTTGTAAGCCAAAACAGATACAGATCAGAAACACAGTCCCAAACTGCCTCCTCCCCCCCTCCAATTTTTCTCACCTTCTCCTAATATGAAAATATTACTCAAACCAAAAAGATGTCCCTTCCCCAGTGCTCTCCCTTGCCTTATCTTCCTTTCCTCCTTCATTATCCACTGCCTTCCCTTCATTAATCACTCAACCACCTTATCCCTCCCATAAATTGGCCCATCTACCAATAACCATTATATTATAAACTAAGTCTTCATAAAAATAAAAAATAAAATCTATTTTAATAGTTTATTAAACTAATACTTATTAAACTAATATTTATTAAAGGATTAATTAAGGTTGTTACATACACCCACCCTTAAAGAAACTTCGTCCCGAAGTTAGAGTAATTTACAAAACAAGGGAAATGACACGAGGTTCATGCATTCATATCCAATAAACAACATTACCAGTAAGTAAGTAGGAGAAAACACATACATATAAGTGTATATGTGCAAGAAATGCATGTGTAGCTAGCACATACAAGTATCGTGCATGTACTAATGACAATAACTATCACACCTATAGTAATTCTTATATGCATCCAATCTAATCAACAAAACTATTCATTTTATAAAAGATAATACATCAATTAAATGTTTGTGAAATCCCTTAATTACAATAATCTAGTTCAATAACGTTTATTTAGACAATTGTAGTTCATTTAAGTAATTATGAATATACATATATACATATTTTTTTATTTTTTTTTCATAAGGGAAAACAATAAATTCCACCATAAGGCAAATCTCCATACACTCTCAACTATTTCTATTCATCCTTCCTCCCTAACTTACTTCGATCTTCCATTCCTATCCTTCCTCTGCTGGACTATCTTGGAATGTCAACGATATTGACCTGACTCCAAATAGAACCTGTAAGCGGAAGTGTCACTATATTGACCAAGCTTCCCCAGCAGGCAATTGACAGTCATCATCACACGTCTAGGGGAGCGTGAGCTAACACTGTCCTCCCATGACTCCAGGTTTTAGGGGATACACGGTGGGAAATGCCTCCACCCCTCCTAATAGGACTATGGTCCACACCCTACCATGGAATATATAGTAGCACTGTGTTGGTGAGAATTTTGTCATCATTTATTCAATTTTTGGGCAGTCTCACCACCTGAAAACCTGCACTGGTCCACATATCATAGCAGTGCATTCATACCAATATAATTTCACATACAAAGATTCATACCATATTGTTTCTCGGTCGGTGGTCATGACATCCACTTTTATTACCATTATCCCTTGGTTATTTCATAGCCCATTGACCTGCAAATTAGTATATAACACAAACTCATACATATCTATGCATTATCATCATGTAAATTCATTCGACCATAATCTCAATTCGGTATCCACGTACCAACAACTTTAAATGTCAAAATTTTCAAGTTAGAAATAGATCTCATAATATCCCCATAATTCAATTAGCGTTACCCGTTCATAGAATTTTCATTTACACAATAGATTGCATCATATCCATCGTCATTCACATAACGTTAAACATTCATAGAATTTACATTCACATAATAGATCGCATCATATCCATCATCATTCAAATAACATTTAAACATTCATAGAATTTACATTCACATAATAGATCGCATCATATCCATCATCATTTAAATAACATTTAAACATTCATAAAGGTTCATACGTCTTAAAAGTTCAAGTGTATCATTAATAGTTTCACTGTGAATAGAAAATAAAGGTGATTAGGCCTCAGGTAGTCCTAGTTGTCTAAGTCAAAAGGTGGTGTTAAATACACCCAACCTTCGAGAAACATATTCTCGAGGTGGTAAAAAAAGTGAGGGATAATCTCGTTGTAATGTCTCGGCATCCTCCTGTTGATATTATGGTAGCTACGGGAGGTATTTACCTCCACGTGTAAACCTTACAGGGATAGAATACTCTGGGAAGCAAGAAGAAACCCTAATGAGTTGGCTAATAACCCTAGAAGACTTGTCGGCTCAAGAAGATTATCTATATTAGGTTATTAGCCTACGAGAGAAGAAGTTGGCTAGAAATAATAAATATACTAAACAGACAGATACCCATAATGAGAAGTCGGCCCAGGCAGTTAGCCATAATTAGTATAAATACAGGAGGCCAGTTCTCATTCTGGCAGGCAGTCTTAGAATTGCAGTGCCCAGTCTTGTGCGCACTGCAGTGCCCAGTCTTGTGCCCAGGTTTGAGGAGAGCTGCCATTGCAGCTGCTGCAGCTAGCAGATCATGTTTGGCTTGGACTATCTCTTGGTTAGGGTTTGGACTATCTGATCAACTCTTGTTGATCTGCTATCCTTAGGGAAATGTCTGCTACCTTTTGTTTGGCTATCTAGCCCAGGGTTTGCTTCCAGAATGATTCTCTGTCAAGGTTAAGGTGCTTGGAGGGTGGCTTCAGCCTATGGTTGGGTGACAAGGGTATTGTCAATGGTAAAATGAGCACACATCTTTCATATTCTAACAGGTTATGGGCCCACACCTCCTTCATTCAGTCTAAACGCTGGAAGGAAACATAGCTGCTAGGATATTGAGCTCGTTGAGGAACTGTCGCTAGGGTTACTAGCAGAAGCAGCTTCCAAGACACTGTTGCTAGGGTTACTAGTAGGAGCAGTTGCAGAAACCCTAATCCTCTTGTTGAGGCACCTTAAGTGAATGGATTGACCTAATCTTCGGATAGATCAGTGCGCTCTAGCCTAGCGCATCTCCTAATACTCTCAGCAAGCCAAGATGTGAAGTTTTGAGTTTGTAGTCAAATCTAGGGTTTGACCAAGTCAAAGCAGCCATGACTTATTCTATGAAATCAGAGAACAAGTTAAATGGAGCCTCTAACTTCAGAGCGTGGAAGACAAGGATTGACGTCATCCTTGCCAAGAATAAAGTGTTGGATATCGTGAAAGGAAAGATCGTGAAACCAAAGTTTGAAGAAGGGAAAAAGAAGGAACCGTAGAATGTTGCAGCTGTGGAGAAGTTCAAAGACAATGACATTAATGCTATGAGTATCATAGTGGAATCCATAAAAGACCACTTGATACCCTACATCTCTCATCTTGACTCATCGAAGAAGATGTACGATGCCCTAACAAACCTCTTCTCAGTCAAAAACATTGGACAGGTAACGAGTCTGAAGAGTGAGCTCCGTGACATGAAGATGAATGATGATGACAACATAACATCATACTTTGTGAGAATTTCTCAGTTAAGAGATCAACTACAAGCTATTGAATAGATCATCTCAAAGAAGGAGTTGGTAAACATAGTACTCAATGGTCTTCCAAAGACGTGGGATGCATTTGCCACAAGCATGAACACAAGAAAGGAGTATTCGACATTTGAAGAACTTTGGACTTGTTGTGCTCAAGAAGAATCAAGGATCAGTGCAAAAGAGAAACCCCAAAAGAAGTATGATGATCAAGCCTACATAGCAAGATTCAAGAACTTTAGGAACAAAAGGAAGTTTGGTTCAAGGAGGAAGCCAAATCAAGAGAAAGACATTTAAGAAGTACAATGCTTCAATTGTCGAAAGTATGGTCACTACAAGAATCATTGTCCCGAGCTAAAGAAAAGGAAGGAGAAACACGAAGCATCAGTTGCCGAAGAAAACGAACCTACAAAGAAAACTAAGCAGGATGGAAGATACTTCTTCTTCTAAAGGTAACAAAACTCTTCTTATTTCTTGTACATATCTTGTTTGCATCCTCTCTGTACATATCTTGTATATCTATCTCTTGGAAGATAATGTGTTCCAAGAAGAACTATATCTATGGAAGAACAATAAGATAAGAATGGATATCATTAGATAATACACATGAAAGGATGAAATACAAATCATGTGGAAGCTATTGCATGATAAGTCGAATCAATCATGAAGAGACTTAGAAGAAGCAAAGATAGAAAGAAGTCAGTAATCGAGAGGAAATTGGAAAAAGACTTATGACATTTTGTAGAAGACAACAAGACGGAAGCGTGGATTCTGTTAAACAAGAGAGCCAATTATATATTGCAAAAGACAATAAGGATGCAGATGGAAGCATGGACTCTGTTAGACGGAGGGAGCTGATTATATGCACTCATACATGAAGCAAGGATTAGGAGGGAGTTAATCCTATGATCCATTGAATATGATGAAGTATATATCCATGATAGAAGCCATGAAAGACAGTACGTATTCTTCAAAGAGAAGCCTTAAAGTATTCCTGGTTGTCCATCCACATCCGTGATCCTATGATGGAATCTTTAGGGCATGGAATCTATAAGAAACTCCATGGACCTGAGAACTAAAGAAACACATGAAGATTCCAAGAAAGAAAGAGAAGCCATAACAACCAGTCATTGTATCAAGAATCACAAGATTGTTAGCCTGATATAAACTCAATAAAAGCAATCAAGTAGAGGAACTGAAAGTCGTGATGAAGAACAATGTATGGAAGACTTATGAATAAAAGCATTGTGAGATCCAAAACTAGGGGTTCTCCCAAATGGAGGGAGAAGACTATGATGATTACTTGTTCCAAGTAAACCAGGCTTATCTCTACATGAGTCATTATATCATCCGCAACATCCATGAGTTGGAGTTCTACATCAGATGAATGCAAAGAATGTTCTCCAGAGAAATTGAATAAAGAGCGCATGAAGAGCAATCTCAAGACTTTGAAGCATACCAGAAAGAAACCCTTGTATGCAAATAAAATAAGATAACTTGGTGGAGAACCTCTAGTGCGCAGCAGAAGCGTGGTGAAGATTTCCTATAACATCATGATGATTACTCAGTAGATCAGATCTCATGATGACAAAAGAAGTGCCACATGGATATGTTCCAGTTTTCCAACGATGATATACTCTATTGTTCAAAGCTACATGAAGCCTTCACAGAAAATCAGTGTTCCAGACTAAAGTACATTTGAAATCAAGCATTACATTATCCATGATGAAGTCCAGAAAGGAGAAAGTGGTTCTCCAATACATATCTCCACATATGAGCAGATAAGCAAACATTTTGGTAAAGCTTCTATACAAGATGAAAGAGTTTGCGTACTCGAGCTGGAGCTCGTGGAGACAACTTCCTTATTGAAAAAAGGAAGAAATGACTCCCAAGTTGGGAGGGAGCACTGAAAATATTATTGTGGACATTCATTTTCAAGATTGAAAAATAGTCCATCTTGGACAGATGCTTTCTTGTTCGGAAAGTGGATTGAGATTTCTGACGGACAATGATATCCCATTGTGGTTAACATGGGAAATGGTCCAGATTGATGATGTATCATAAACAACGACTTCCCATCGTGGTTAACATGGGGAGTGGTCTAGGGCAGTCTCTCTTCTTGAGGGTTACTCAAGAAGACTGGCCCGCCTCGTCGAACAACGATTTCTCATTGTGGTTAACATGAGGAATGGTCTGTTTTGGAGGTTGATACAGGACAATCTTTTCCTCTTGTGGTTAACAGAGGAAATGGTCCAGACAATCATTCCTTAGGGTTTATACATTCTCTCCAGGGTGCACTTTGATTAGTGTAGGAGGAATGGCCCAGGGTGGGGAATGGTCCAGGCTCAACAATCAGGGACAGGCATTCCTTAGGGTTTATACATTCTCTCCAAGGTGCACTTTGATTAGTGTAGGAAGAATTGCCCAGGGTGGGGAATGGTCCAGGTTCAGAACACAAGACAATTATTCTTCCTTGCTTGAGAAGAATAGTCCAGATATCACATTGTTCTACTCTAAGGGCAGATATTCTTTCAGATCTCACAGATGTGAGTGAAAGATTGGCTCAGATGATTCAATTTATATCATAACATTGTTTCTGTGCAGGTTGGTATCAGATGATTGTTATGAAGACTGTATGACAGTAGATGTATACTACTGTGGTGGATGTGTTCCACTATTCGTGACTATATGTTGTTGATCAAGTACTTGTGTGTTACTTGGTGTGGTAGTGTACCACTGGATTGTAGTTATGTACTACTATGGATAGACATAGTTGTGTTCTATTTTGTTCTGATTGCCTTGAAGACTATCAACAGTTCACTAGAAATAATTATCAGCCAAATGAATGATGAACAAATATTTTCCAGACCGAAAATGGTTCAGAACATTTACTCTTCTAGATTAGAAGAATGGCTCTTGTATCACTTTGTGGAGTGAGCATCATGTATGATTACTCAGATAGAGTATGGTTTCGAGAGATGATGCAACTGATGATGATGATGGTGCTCATGATCTAGTCATGATGTAGTCTATATAACTATGTTTATGCTACTAGGTGAATGGTATGTTTTGTGCTCAAGACCATTACCTATAATACCTCTCTAGATAGGAGGGAGTGTTGATATTATGGTAGTTGTAGGAGGTATTTACCTCCACGTGTAAACCTAACAAGGATAGAATACTCCGAGAAGCAAGAAGAAACCCTAATGAGTTGGCTAATAACCCTAGAAGACTTGTCGGCTCAAGAAGATAATCTATATTAGGTTATTAGCCTCAAAGAGAACAAGTCGGCAAGAAATAATAAATATACTGAACAGACAGATACCCAGAATGAGAAGTCGGCAAGAAATAATAAATATACTGAACAGACAGATACCCAGAATGAGAAGTTGGCCCAGACAGTTAACCAAAATTAGTATAAATACAAGAGGCCAGTTCTCATTCTGGCAGGGAGTCTCAAAATTGTAGTGCCCAGTCTTGTGCGCACTGCAGTGCCAAGTCTTGTGCCCAGGTTTGAGGAGAGCTACCATTGCAGTTGTTGCAGCTAGCAGATCACGTTTGGCTTGGACTATCTCTTGGTTAGGGTTTGGACTATCTGATCAACTCTTGTTGATGCACTATCCTTAGGGAAAAGTGCGCTACCCTTTGTTTGGCTATCTAGCCTAGGGTTTGCTTCTGGTATGATTCTCTGTCAAGGTTAAGGTGCTCGGAGGGTGGCTTCGGCCTATGGTTGGGTGAGAAGGGTATTGTCAATCGTAAAACGAACACACATCTTTCATATTCTAACACCTCCAAAGTAGGAGATCCTGGACTATACTTGTCCCACTGGACCTTAACTTGGTCTACCAGACGGTTCCTGAGCTGTCAGACTCTATAGTCCAATATGCGTAATGGTTCTACCGTTAGGGTTCCTGCTTCTGATACCTGCAATTCCTTCCAATTTAGTTTATGTGATTCGTCAGCAACATAATGACGTAGAATATATACATGAAAAACATTATGAGTTTTATGCAAGTGGGGTGGCAGTACGAGACGACAGGCAATGGGTCCAATTTTCTCTTGGATTTTTAACAGTCCTATAAATTGAGGTGACAACTTTGTCCCCTTCTCGAACCAAATGGTACTCTTATTAGGTCTGATATGAATGAAAACCTGATCTCCCACTTTATAACTTCGGTCAGTCCTATGTGCATCAGCATAACTTTTCTGTCTATCCTGTGCTTCCTTCAGTCTACGCCTAATCTGTATTACTTGTTCCTCCATCTCTTGAATCAATTCTAGCCCAACCATCATGCAGTCTTCTAATCTTTCCCAACTCAACGATGTTCTGCATGGCCTTCCATACAGAGCTTCGTAGGGTGGCATTCCGATGGAGCTATGAAAATTGTTATTGTAGGCAAACTCTACCAAAGGTAGGTACTTCTCCCAATGGGTTTTATTATCCATGACATACATCCTAAGCATGTCTTCCATGACTTGATTTACTCTCTCAGTTTTCCCATCTGTTTCCGGATGATAAGTTGTGCTTAAGTTCAACTGCGTCCCCAACGCTCACTGTAAACTTGTCCAAAACCTAGAAGTGAATCTGGAGTCCCGATCTGAAATGATCTTCTTGGGTATCCCGTGCAAACGGATGACCTCACTTACAAACACGCGTGCCACATCAGTGACGTCGTAAGTGTCTCTAACCAGAATAAAATGAGCAGTCTTGGTCAATTTATCAACTATCACAAGAATGGCATTGTGTCTATGAGATGTGAGCGGCAACCCCACAACAAAATCCATAGAAATGACTTCCCACTTGGACATAGGAACATCACGTGGTTGTAGGAGACCTGCCAGATGATGGTGGTCAACTTTCACTTGTTGACACTCTAGGCACTTGGTGACGAAATGGACTACATCGCGCTTCATGCCTACCCATAATAAAATCTTCCTCATGTCTGCGTACATTTTCTTCACACCCGAATGTGCATAATAAAGTGCTCTATGGGCTTCCTTCGGTATGATGCTTCAAATATCCCCACCTTCGAGGATGTACATCCTCCCTCGGTATCTTAATAGCCCATATGCTTCTAGGCTATATCCTTCATACTTTGGATCTAATTGCCTCTCACTCTAGAGGTTTGAAGTAACCTTTAAATACCGATTATCTCCAAGGAGTTGCCTCAACACACCTTCCCTCAGATTGACTTTTAAGGGTACCAAGGAGGAAACACGTGGTCTCCTACTCAAGGCATCCGCGACCACATTTTTTTTTCCCTTGATCTATGAAATACCAAAATCGTACTCACTCATAAACTCACTCCATCACCTCTGCCTAGCATTAAGATCCCTTTGAGTGAAGAGATGTTTTAAACTTTCATGGTCCGTTTTGAGCTCAAAGTTTTTCCCCACTAGGTAGTGCCTCCAAAGTTTCAGAGCTAGCATTACAGCTGCCAACTCTAAATCATGAGTAGCGTAAAGCTCCTCGTGTTGCTTCAACTTCCTTGACGCATACACTATCACTCCTCCATCCTGCATTAGCACGGCCTCGCTTCGAGGCATCCATGCAGACTGTGAAGTCCTTTTCCATATCCGACACTCGTAGAATTGGTGCACTAGTTAGTAACCTCTTAGGCTCGATGAATGCACTATCACATTCTTTTGTCCATTCATACCTGACCCCCTTGCACTATGGGTTTCGCTATTTTAGAGAACCCTTCCACAAATCTTTGATAATAACCTGCTAGCCCCATGAAGCTTCTTACCTCATGAGCATTTTTCGACACTGGCCATTCCATAATGGCCTTTACCCTTATTGGGTCCACAGAGATTCCTTCACCAGAAATGATATGACCTAAATAGTGAATTTATTTCTGGAAGAAGGAACACTTTGACAACTTCCCATACAATATGTTCTCTCTAAGGCAAGACAACACCACTCGCAAGTGTTCCTCATGTTCTCTTTCGTTCTTGGAATAGATGAGGATATCATCTAGAAAGACTTGTACAAAACGGTCTAAGTACTTCCATAATACACCGTTCATGAGACTCGTGAATAATGTTGGCGCAATGGTCAATCTGAAAGGTACTACAATGAACTCGTAATGCCCAAACCGAGTTCGAAAGGTAGTTTTAGGAATATCACCTTCCTTAATCCTTAACTAGTGATACCCTGATCGCAAATCAATTTTTTATAATACCGCTGCTCCTTTCATCTGATCAAAGAGATCATCTATCCGTGGCATTGGGTACCTATTTTTCACTGTAGTGCGGTTCAAGTCCCTGTAATCTATACACATTCATAAGGAACCATCCTTCTTCTTCACAAAAGTTACTGGTGCACCCCAAGGTGAGACACTGGGCCTAATTAGCCCTAAGTCGAGTAGCTCTTTCAATTGCATCTACAACTCACAAAGTTCTAGCACTGTCATCCTATATGGAGTCTTGGAAATTGGTTTTGCACCAGGTTTTATCTCAATAGTAAAATCAAGCTCCCTCTTAGAAGGTAACCCTCGCAACTCATTAGGAAAAACATCCTTAAACTCTGACAATACTGGGTACCGATCTAAGGAGGGTCCTTTCCTTTCATTCATTGCTTCCACTACATATAGTTGACACCCTTGCCTCATGCACCACTTAACCTTCATAGTTGAGATAAAGTGTAGAGACACCTTTCTCCGTACACCGTGGATCTCTATTGGCCTTCCTTCATCGTCAACACAAAGCACCCTTTTTGTGAAACAATCTACCATAACTCGATGGGCTTCTAACCAATCCATTCCAATGATTAGGTCATACGTCTCGAGAGCAGTGATGTATACCTTCAACCTGGTAGTACACATTCCCGGGCCTACTAGACAATTATCAACGCTAGGTCCTACCGCTTGTTTTTCCCCTGAAGCCATCTCAACTTTTTTAAATTCATCATGCTCGTAAGCTGCCAACCCACTCTTTTCTAAGGCAGATGGTGAAATGAAATTATCTGTAGCACTAGAATCAAATAAAATTTTAACATTGATATGATTTAGCGTACCTGGCGACTCCACCACCACAGATTGATGTTTTTCCTGGCGATTATTAACTGTTGCATAAATCTGGTGGCTACCACTTGCTCTTCCCATCGGGGCCTTTCCTTCTCTATGTACAAATCCTGCTTGCAACTCTGGGCAGTCATGCTGGTAATGGGGCCCTCCACATCCCCAACATGTAACATGAGATGGAACCTGCGCACTGCTCTGTGACGGTCTCTGAAATGAGTTCCTTCCCCTGGAACCCCTGCCCCTACTAGCTGCTCCCTGAGAAGGTCGTGGACTTGCTTGTGTCATTGGTGATGAATGGGATGTTGCACTCACTGCCATTGAAATACCTATGGCAATTTTCTATTACCATAAGGAGGTGGCCTAGAGCTCCCTCCCCTGGAGAAGGTCCTAGGGGTCTTCCCCATGAATCCAGGATGATGTGGAAAGGTCGATCTCATACCTCCATTTAAGCTCATGTGTTCCTTGGCATAACATGCATTTTCAACTGCTTCCGCTACTGAAGACGGTTTCCACATCCGTACCATGGCCCTTATCTCAGGGTTTAACCCATAGACAAAGCGTTATGCCTGTCGTTGATCATTATGCATATATGAAACATATTTTTACCAATTCCATGAACCTGATCTCGTACTCTTCCACGGTCCTGTTTCCTTATACTAGAGCATGAAATGCTCCCACCTATTGTTCCTCGTAGTAAGCTGGTAGATATTTCCTTCAGAACATTTCCTCAAAAATTTCCCAAGAGACGGTGTCTGGGGTAAGGTGCAACTGCCTCTCTAGGTTGCCCCACCAGTTCAAAGCACTGTCCCTCAACTAAAATATCGCTATTTTCACCTTTGATGTGGAAGCATAGTTTCTTAAGGCGAAACATCGTGTCATTCCTTCCAACCATGCTTCAACACGTTCACTGGCCCGACCCCCGACAAACTCTAGGAGTTTGATCTTCTGCAGTTCTCTAGTGATGTCCTTGGGTGGAGGCCCTCTCCTTGAATCCCTCGACGCCTTAGGGTTACCCTCTCCAGATGGTGGGGGCTCCACTTCGATCCCTGTTGGCTGACGCCCCTTTAAAGTCTCATTTATAGCTTCCAAAGAGCGCAAAATGAGAGCTAATTTAGGCGATGGTGGTGGCGGCATTGGCGATCCTTGCGACGATGCCCCTCGACCTTGATTTCCTGGAGTCCTAACCATTCTGTATAATTGAATCTGCATCAACCAAATGTTTGTCAGGGAAGAGTCTAAGGCAATTCACATTCGCGCAACTTATACTTGAAAACATAGGGTTAGGCGTAAGTTTTTTTTTACTTGTCTGTAAATAGACGTTACTCTCTTTAGGGTAAGTGGCTAGGTCAGGGTCGAAAGCCTCTAAGCTCGATGTCTTCACCTAAGAAAACTACTGACTCTCTCGCCTGGTAGCTACGCTAGCATTGTACCACACTCGCCAATCTCTCTAACTTACCTTCTTAGCGTGCATGAAGCCCCCTCCCCCTTATCATGGTCTAAGTCCTTAAAGTTTTCATTTAAAACTAATTAATGTGATTTTTAACATAATGTTGATTAATTATTAAAAACTAATAATCTAGACTAAACTTTAACCTAGGTTTCAATTGCCTTAATCAACACATTCAATTTAATCCAAAAAATTAATATTATTATTGGTATCATACTTAAGTACTTAATTAATCACTTAATTAATATGTACTTAATTAGTCACTAATTTAATTAATCATTCCAATTAATTAATCACTTTTGATTAATCACATTAATTAGTTTTATTTTAAAACATAAATTTAAATAAAACATAAACCTTTAACCCTAACTCTAAAATTTTCCATCCATAGGAGCACCATTGAAGAGAATTATGATAATCAAAGGAATTTACGCTTTGACAAAAATAAAGTTGACATTTTCTTAAAGGATTTAAATAGTAAATTAAACCTCCTAACTTATAAGGACAACATTGAAGATCTCTATCATAATTTTACAACTACCCTTTCCACTTCTATTAACAAGTTCTCTTTCAAGGTGTCCCATAAAAAGAATAATAGAACTACCAACCCTTGGTATGATAAAGAATGTAAAATTGCTAGGAAAGCCATTAGGGATGCTTCTAATGAGCCCTTAAAACTCGATAAGATCAATACGTACAAATCCCTAATTAAAAGGAAAAAAAGATACTATATCAATAAAAGGCAAGAACAACTTTCACAACTATACAAGTTGGATCCTAAGAAGTTCTGGAGCCAAATTCTAAAACGAAATACTAAAGAAAATAATAGGATTCCCTTAACGGACTGGAATCCCTACCTTAAAAGTCTTTACGGGTTCCCTAATGCCATGGACACCATTCCTATTGTCCCTACAAAGGAAGAAGTTTTTTCTTTAGATTACATAGAGTTCGGGGTTAAGCGGCTCGCAAATGGGAAAGCTAAGGACATTGAAGGCTACCAAGCTGAAATTTTTAAAATTGGAGGGCCAATACTTATCCCTGACATACACAAGCTCTTCAATTTAGCAGTCAAGCAGGGCTTCCCTAAACCCTGGACGCAAAGCCTCATTGTTCCTATTTTTAAAAATGGGGATAAAAACATTCCCTCTAATTATAGGACCATTATGATTAGCCTGATTTTAGCCAAGCTGTATGGAATTATTTTGGAAAAGAAGATTAGCATTTGGCTAGAAAGTCATGGTAAAAGAGCTAAAGGCTAGGCCGGGTTTAGGAGATATCATTCAACTGTGGACCATCTTGTTACCTTTAGGATCATTGCAGAGGAGTTCCGCAATACTAAAACCAATCTTTTTTGTTGTTTTGTTGACTTTAGAAAAGCTTTT
>ML808765.1:24515-56259 GCA_009831015.1 Picea engelmannii
CCCCCTCTACAAACTACTTTTATCAAATATGCCAGTCATGTCAGGCTTTCTAACATTGTTTTTAGACCATATGATGGTACCCCACAAATAAGAGCATGAGAACATTGATTTTTGTAGTCGCACCTTTGAGACTTCAACTTTGTGTACCTATTTTGATTTTACCATTTTTATTAGTGCCATTCACTAGGAAAAACTCTGTATACCCCTAGAGCTCTATCTCAACCTTAATCCCAATATTTACTTATTTGGTCCATGATTACTCATGGTAATACATTAGGCTTTACTTATTTGGTCCATGATTACTCATGGTAATACATTAGGCTATTGGTGGTCCCTGTACCTTGCACAACATGTTAACCTTTTCTTTGCTCGAACCACAGGTGTTGTAACTCCTCTGTGAGGTCAATGTTAACCTCTACACCTGTGGGGTGGGCACCAACTATTGCTTCTGTTTTGGTTGTTGCATCCATGGAGATGTCACTCATAGCCTTATCCCATGTGGTCTCTAGACATGTGACAACAACCTCTACGAGTTATTTCCTCCGTGGAACCTATAGTCAGGCACTTTGGGTGCTCCATCTGTAAGAAACTTTGAATGTGCCAAAGCAACCCTACATATGGTGCTTCTACCCCACAGTGTTAGAAAATAGTGCAGAACCTTTCTCGTAGTTCCCACCAATGCCTCGCATGCTACTACATTTCTTCCTACAGATATCGGTTCCCCTACAATGGATATATGGTGTGCACAAACTTATACACTCATTGTTGGAGTGGAATAGCTAGCACCATCCAATGGATCTTGTAATGTTCCAAATGTCTACATGGGTTATAAATTCCATTGAATCGTAGAGACATATTGGCGGGGATAGATTGGGCATTTATTGGCAGAACCCGTAAGTCAGATAGAAAATGGATTTGCAAGGCCTTTGTCATTCCTTCCTATGAATGTATCATTCTCTTATGAGTTTCCCACCATCATGTTGGGTTTCTACCAAAGAAAGGTCCAATGCTACTATTCTTTGTGCAGGCACAAACTGGTCTTCCATGTGGGCCACAATTTTTTTTTTATCAATTGTTCCATGAAACCTTGGTAGGTAATTTATCTTCGCGTCATTACACCTACTTTCCCACAACAACATTCACCTGTTGAGCCTTCATTTCAACATTTTTTCAATGACCATTTAACCTATTATTATTTAATTTCTCCTCTATCCTTTTTGCGATTATCATTTATGATGCAGGAGCATCAACCCACCCCAAGTCAAAATCGAATTACGAAACATTCCAAAAGTCGACGTGGCCATGAGGATGAGGCTTCCTTGTATTTGGTTAAGTTTGTTGTGATTTTAGCGATAATGTGGAGATAAGATCGGATCTTCAATGATATGATTCCCTTATTGTAATTGTGGTTATAAATTGTAAGCCTTCGTGCTTAGTAGGAGGCCTCTGCACAATGTAATACCAGGGTGAGTTTGTAGATCAGCTGAGAGGCTATCTAGCCCATCAGGGCCATAGTCTAATTCGAGTTCGATGTATTAATAACACTCATGTATTTTTTTATATCTGGAATGCTCTAGTTTATGTGTTGTTTCCGTGTGTGGAATTATGGGTTCATGAATCCTACGTGTAATTGTGAGCGAGGAGAGTGAGTGTTGCAGGTCTAGAGTTGTGGTGATCCATATGGATGTCGATGGCCTCCCACCTATTCCGACTGGCTCATTTTGGTAGTTTTCCAGTTTGGCAGTTTTTTTCCTAGTTTTCGGGTCCCTAACTTTTGGGGCTATTTTAAGGCCCTAAACAATGTTTTTAGGGCTCACCACAGTTAAATAGTAGATTGCGTCAAAGTATGACGACAACATGTGTATTCCTCGGATATACCTTTCCAACGGGATGCGGTCCCCTTCTTCACTTCGTGTCCCCCAGAATGAATGACTCGTGCTTCTAAAAAGTTACGACCCCGGGAAGTTGATGTACTAACTTACCCCAACGGGGCCCACATGACTTTTGGCGCTTCATCTCCTGGGGTTAGGTTTTTGGATGTCTATGGTTTTTGGAATTCTTTTTTATTGTAAAAAGTCCTTCAGAGCCTCATTGTACTGATCTTCTTGTGAATGAGCCCAACTGTCACATCTCTTCTCATAGATAAGTCGTTGTCATTCTAGCAAGCTTGTTTTCCGCTGCATTTTACAGTTTCAACGTATTTCCTTATTAAATAGAAACCAGTTTTACAGTATATCTGATATTCTGTGTAAATCATCTTTTAATAATAATCTTTATTCATTTCGTTATGCTCATAAAATCTGGATCAGTGGTATCAGAGCAGTCTGCTCCTTGTCATTCTTAATGCATGTCCCCAATGAGGTCAGGGTACAAAGAATCGGGTCTCAAGCTTGTTTCTCTTGAGGAAAAAATCTCTCACACGCCCAAGCGACCTCTCATGGCAGAAGAAAAGAAAGACGATGGGACCTGAGATCCTCTCAAAATGTTACTCGAGGAATCCCTCACGCAACAAAGGAACAAGATGATGGATAGTCTTGCGCAAATCCTTCGGCAGCTACCAACAAGCGACGCATCTTCCTCAAATGGAGGCGCCGCCCCCTTCAAGGTACAAATAAACTTTGATATTCCTATCTTTGAAGGTCAAATACATTCAGATTTTGTAGACAAATGGTTGAATCTACTAGAAGGGTATTTCTTTGTCCATAACTTCTCGAATAGAGAAAAGATTACTTTTGCGCTCCTAAAAGTTGTTCCCCATGTCAAAGATTGGTGGCAAACTTTCTGTGAGCAAAAGGAAACAGAGGAACCCTCATTATTTACAGTCAACGTCACCTGGGAGTCCTTCAGAGATACTATTAAGGAACAACACTACCCTGTCAGAAGTTATGACGACCTGTATACAAAATGGATCACACTGCGGCAGGAAAGAGACCAAGCAGTGCTTGAGATCACAAATATCTTCCATACCTTGTGCACCAAGTTGGGTATCAAAGATCCTGAGCGACATCTAGTGCTCAAGTATCGCAGTGGTCTACATAGATACATGCAGGACGAAATGGAGATTCTAGACATCTCATCCTTAGGCACGACCTAACAGTATGCTGTCAAAATCGAGCAGAAGCTTAAACAAAAGACGCGACAATTTGGGCCTGGGAACCCCTCACAAAAAAAGCAAGGAAAGGGCAGCCCCAACCCGCTAAACAAAGGACAGAGCAAATATGGACAGCCTCAGGATGACCAGTTCAAGCCGCACGTAAAGAGGGACATCAGAAAGACAAAGAAAGATATCAGTAAGTGGTGCAACTTGCATAAGAGCCCCTAGCATAACACTGTTGATTGTCGCTCAAAGAAGTTGTTGGTGGCTAAGATAAAATCCTATGAATCAGATGTGGGTTCCGACTCTGAGTCAGAACCAGAAAGGGGGAGACAAATCATTGACACAGAATCCGATGCTACCGTTGCTACCACCAAGCTCCAACCCGGTGAACCATAGGAGCCAGAAGAAGGCGAACGCCTTTTTCATTCATAAATGTGGGTGAAGGGTACCCCGCTGCACTTCATTGTTGATAGCAGTAGCCAGAAGAACCTCATCTCAACAGAGGTCATCAAGCGGCTATCCCTGCTGACAACGCCACACCTGCAACCCTACACCATTAGATGGCTCCGCCAAGGAAGTGATCTCCGTGTCAGCCAACAATGTCGCCTGTCGTACAACATCAAGCCCTTCAAAGACGAGGTATTGTGTGATGTTGCTCCTCTTGAAGTTTGTAATGTTCTTTTGGGCCAACCATATTTATGGAAGTGTCATGTTGTATATGAGTCTAGGCCTCGCAGTGTTATTATTACTTTGAACAAGAAATTGTACAGGATACCTGAGGCAGTCCCACCTAGTGATGTTTCCTTGATCTCTGCCAAGCAATGCAGGAAGGTCATCTCTCAAATCAAGAAGTTTGTTTTCTTCATGATTCGCTCTCAGAATAAGCGAAAGATTGTAGCCACATCCAGGGCCTCCATGACCGACCTCTCCACACAATAGAAGCAAGTGGATAAGGTCATGGAAGAATACTCATATATCTTCTCCTCACCTAATGGGGTACCTCTGCACTGTTAGGTCAAGCATCCCATCGATCTGACCCCCGACGCACTGTTGTCCAATGGGCCAGTCTACTGTCGCTCTCTATTAGAGAATGAGGAGATCAAGTGGTAGATCCAAGAACTGCTCCATAAGGGGCACATCCATCCCAACTCATCGCCTTATGGGAGCCCAATTGTGCTGGTACAAAAGAAAGACGAAACCTGACGACTCTGCATTGATTATCAAACTTTGAATAAAATCACAGTCATGAACCAGTACTCGATTCCCCGAATCGACGGCCTCCTTGATCAATGCACAGGGGCCAAATACTTCAACAAGATTGATCTAAATTCTGGCTACCACCAAGTCCCAATAGAACAAACATATGTATGGAAGACCGCCTTCAAGTTAAAAGAATGTATTTTTGAATGGTTGGTCATGCCCTTTGGTTTGACAAACGCTCCAACAACTTTCATGAGGATGATGGACAATATCCTACGACCATTCACCAATGCTTTTGTAGTGGTGTATCTGGATGACATCCTCATCTACAACAAGACTTGGGTGGAACACTTGCAACATATTCAACAAGTTTTGCACACCCCGCGGAAGCACAAGCTATATGCCAACTTGGAAAAATGCTCCTTCGGCATGGACATGGTCCACTACATGGGATACATCGTTGATCAACATGGTGTACCTAGCCAAGATCTAGCCAAGATCCAGGTCATCTATGACTGGTCAGCCCCAACCACACTCACTGAGCTTCGAAGTTTCTTAGGCCTTGCCAATTTCTACCGCAGGTTCATGTTGAGATTCTCCCATATTGCATGGGCCCTCATCCTAGTAACCACGAGTGGTGGTAAGGAAAAATTTGTGTGGGGCCCATCCCAAAAACAGGCGTTCGATGATTTGAAACAACGTTTGTGCCCATCCCCGGTACTTTCATTACCGGACCTGCAGGAGCCCTTTGAGATCGAGATAGATGCTTCAAACTATGTTGTGGGTGTCGTTCTTACTCAATACGACCACCCCGTGGCCTATCATTGTGAGACACTATCAGATGTTGTTCATAAGTACTCTACTTATGACAAAGAAATGTACTCCATTGTGCAAGCCTGCCGCCAATGGAGACAATACATTCTTGGGAAGGAGATAGTCATCCACATTGATCATAATCCACTGCAGTTCATGTAGACACAAGGCAAATTGCAGAATGATCGCCATCAGAAGTGGTCCACATACTTGCAACAATTCCACCTCAACATCAAGTATAAAACATGAAGTACCAACCGAGTCGTCGATTGCCTCAGTCGACCTCTAGTCGCAACACTCACCATGGTGCTAGAATCTTGCGGGCATGAGACCTCTGGATGGCCCCAAATCTATGAGATAGACCCAAACTTCACCACCACCTACCAAATGTTCGACGCAAACTCAATTGTCGCCAATTTCCATCTTCAAGATGGGTTGTTGTTTTGTCTGGGCCATATCTGCATTCCATCAAGCGAGAGAGCGAAGATCATTTGGGAAGCCCACTACAATCAGGTGTCAGGACACTTCGACGTCGAAAAGACAGTGGTAATGCTGAAGAAACATTTCTCTTGGCTGAAACTTCACGATGTCAGCAAGTATATCAGTTCCTGTAGTGCCTGCATTATTGCCAAACTGACCACTAAGAAACATGGCATGTACACTCCTCTGCCTACCCCTGACAATCCATGGGAATCCATCTCAATGGACTACATGTCAGGCCTCATGTCCACCAAGCGGGGAAATGATTGTGTTTTTGTGGTTGTTGATTGCTTTTCTAGGATGGCGATTCTAACCGCGTGTAAGAAGAGCATCACAACAAAGGCTATTGCCAAGCTCTTCTTTGAATGATTCTAGGTACATTTTGGAATCCCACAAACCATTGTCTCAGATCGGGATAGTCAATTTCTTAGCGCATTCTGGTCGAGCCTCTGGTCACTACTGGACACAAAGCTCACCAAATCCACGGTCTTCCACCCCTAGATAGATGGCCAAACCGAGGTCGTAAATTGAATGATCGTGCATATCCTGCGCATGTACGATTCCAAGAACCCCCGCACATGGGATGAGAGTCTTCCCTATGTTCAACATAGCTACAACTGAGCCCTACATAGCTCAACCGGCCAGAGTCCCTTTCAGGTGGGCTTATGATTCCAACCATTGGGTCCCATGGATATTGCACTACCCCTTACGACCACCCTGGCTGACTCATCACCTGCTCCAACTGAAGTTGACAAATCCACCTAGTTCTTTGAGTGGATCCAACACATTCGCTAATAGGTTCAAGATATTGTACAGAAGTCCAATGCCAAGTACAAGTAACGCCATGATCAACATTGTGTGCCACATAAATTTCAGGTGGGAGACAAAGTTTGGTTGCACTTGCAGAAAGAACGCCTTACAGGGCCCCATCGGAAGCTTTACTCACTCTGTTATGGACCTCACACCATCACCAAGGTTGTGGGTGACAATTATTTTGAGCTCAACATTCCTCCTTTCCTTGGCTTGCACCCAGTGTTCAACGTGGATCTCCTTCGACCTTATTTCCCAGCATTATTAAACGCCTCAGAGATAGAAGAACAATTGACACCAACATAGCTCAACCCCAAATGCATACAACATGCATCCAATGATCAGATTGTGGACACACAAGTCAAGGGCACTCACCAATAAAGGATCAACTTTATCGAGTTGTCAAAGCAGGGCAACTCCTGCACCAAGGCAAGTGGCTCACCTGGGGCCAAATTCAATAGAAATTTCCTCATCTGATGGGGGCACTCAATGAAATGGAGACCATTGCTTCCTAAGGGGGGAGGATTGATCCATATGGATGTCGATGGCCTCCCACTTATTCCAACTGGCTCATTTTGGCATTTTTTTTCCTAGTTTTTGGGTCCCTGACTTCCAAGGCCGTTTTGAGGCCCTAAACAACATTTTCAAGGCTCTCCATAGTCAAACTATAAACAGAGTCAAAGTTTAATGACAACATGTGTAGTACTCAGATATACCTTTCCAATGGGCTATTGTGTGCCTAAAATGAAGATCGTATGCAAAAGTTATGACCCCAGGAAGTTGACGTACTAACTTACCCCAACGGGGCCCACATGACTTTTGGCGCTTCATCTCCTCGTGTTAGGTTTTTGGATTTCTAGGGGTTTTGGCATTCCTGTTTATTGTAAAAAATCCTTCAGAGCCTCATTGTATTGATCTTCTTGTGAATGAGCGCATTTGTCACAACTCTTCTCAGAGATAAGCCACTACCATTCCAACAAGTTTGTTTTCCACTGCATTTTATAGTTTTAGCTTATTTCCTTATTAAGTAGAAACCAATTTTACTGTATATCTATTATTATGTGTTAAGAATCTTTTAATAATACTTTGTATTCATTTCTTTCTTCTCATAAAATCTGAATCATGTGGGCGGCGCGGATTTCTGTAAGCAAGGTGATCGACTGCCAATCACTAAAAAGGATCAATGACGATCCATCCATTTCGCAAGCTAACTAGTGAGGAGGTTGACAAAGGTTGATGCCCCAAAATAACATACGTCGTTGATCGACATTCCACATGTCAAGAGGAGGTGCATTTCGACCCCCCGCTACCTTGGGATTGTGGAAAGGCCTTTGGCCCCCGAAGAGAACCAGAGTTGTCCATTGTCAACGACTGATTAAGTCTTGACCGTCGATCTCAATTAAGCTCTTGATGGCTTAGTGCTTGACCACTGCTCGTGGTCGTATGGAACATATGGCTAAGGTGACGTTATTGCGATGATATGGACATTGTTACAGTCCATTATGTGGGCCCATAACCCACAGGTCCGACAATTCGAATGACCCCCAGATCTCATTTCCATCAATTTATATCGCCATATATCACCCATATTGTTCATTTGCACTTTAGACAAGCTTCATGAGGTATATGATCATGATTATTTATTTTATCGTGTTTTGATGGTTTCCTATATTATATTTTGTGATTTACTAACTATTTGCAAAAGTCTTGCAATTTTTGAGGCGTTTTTCAAAATTTCGATAGCAGTCACCTTCATAAATTTGGTAGCAAGCATCTTTAGAAATCCAGTAGTGCATCAGTGTTATGGATGATTGTGCCTCCTGAGGGTGAATTTGAGCATATGGGTTTTGTTGGGAATGATGTGTCAAGCTTCCATAGAGGTGACAAGGTAGTGATGGTAAGACGAGAGAGGGATGCATACAGGAAAAAGACTAGTGGATCCACCGGAACCTAAAGAAAAATCAGTCGTGTATAACCCTTAAGGACAAGGATCAACACCAAGTGAAATTTCACAACACATTCCTGCAGATCCTACATCTCAATAAATTCTGATTGGAGAGACCAACAAGCAACCAAAAGGAGAAAAGATCAATCCAATATGGGAGCCAGAGTCTCCATTACGAACAAAGTACAGTTTATTTGAGGGTTGGGGTAAAAACATGATAGAGGGAGAAGGAGAAGTCCACGTGAACACAAATTGTAAAGGTAATGTAAAAGGAGAGGTGACCTTTGGTTCCTCATAGTGGACACTACAAAAATGTACAAATGAAGAGCATTCCCCCATCCATGTCGCCCCATTTCCATGGTACGGTGACCGAAGACCTTGATGCATTTATTTTCCAATTTGATATTTTATGAAAAAGTTAAGATTATTGTAATGATGCTCATAAATTAAAATTATTCCTTGCCACCCTCAAAGACTCATCATTGTGTTGGTTTGTGGGGCTGGGAGGGAATACCATCAGAACTTGGGACAAGATGAGAATTGCCTTTCTTATAAAATACCAAGAGTATTGTAAGGCTAGGGACCTAAGGGACGATATTTTTAGGATGACACAAAAGGAAGATGGGAACTTAGAGGATTACCTAGAAATATTCCTATACAATCTTCAGAGATCTAAACATAACAAACTGAATACGAAAACTATTGGGACCATTTTCTTAAGAGGTATTTCAGATGACTCAATGAGTGTACTTAATTTGATGGGGTCTGGGAATATTTCCCAATTATATTTTGAGAGAATCCATGAAATGCTCAAGAAGTACTCGTGAAGTCAAGCAAGATCTGGTAAGGGACCTTGTGATTCCTTTTTCTAAAATTTCTAAATCTGCATCAAGTAGTGGTGTAACTAGGGTAGAATTAGGCAATTTATTGGAATATTTCAAGACTGACATTCTTGGCACCTGTTAGTCCCTAAGCCTATTACCACCTTTCTATTCTTAAATTTTAGCATATTCTATCAGAACATGTCTTGAGCCTATTTGCCTTTGTTGGTTGCACCTTTTTAACATTTTACTTTTCATTTTGTTGTGATTTGCTTTGCTTAAATTCATTTGCATTTGCTTCTTATAAGATAAGTTTGAAATTTTGCATGGAAAGAAATGTGTCACATTAGATGTGTTATTTATAAGTGCATTATCAAAGGTTAAAGAAATAAACAAGGACGTTACAAGAATGTTTCCATTTTTGTAGTACATGAGGAAATCATTATTTCGAGTGTGTTTCCAAACCAAAGATCATGTCAGATGTTCTGAAATCATGCAAACGGTTATGATTTTAGATTATGTCATATCTAAATCATTTTTCTATCCTTATGCATGATTTAATGAACATGAACTCAAATATTCTTGTACTTAAATCAATTACAAGTGTCGAACCATGAATTAACACATGCAAAATTATGATTTAATTTGTTTTTAAAGAGTTTTTGAAAAAGAGGGAAATTCAATTTAATGCCATTTGCATACAAAAACCCTGATGCATTAGGTGTTATGTGCAGGTATCCCTGAAATCTCGAATAAAGGGAAACCCTAATTCTCACAGGGATACAAAGCTTCTGGTCAGTGTGATTGTGCCACAATGGAGTATGTCCCCCAAAGAAGGAGCTCAAGTTCTCATATTGGAACTTGGGGGAACTAAATTATTGGAAGCTTGCCCATAAATTATGGAAAATTTTGTCAATGGAGAATGGTTTGAGTTTTGCCGCACTTTCCAGGGGCACCATGAAGAAATTTCGATGTTGTTTGCCAAGAATTTCGATGTGTTTCAGACTCAGGTTGGAGATGTGATAATTCATGTCACTTAGCATTCAATTGCAATAGATTGTCAATTGTCTGTAAAGGGTGAAATATGGTGGAAGAAACGCAAACTACCTGCAGACCTGTGCAATCAATTTCTAGTGCCAGAACACCATGATCCAGATTGGAGCCAAGGAATTCCAAATAAATGGTAGAAGGCAGAGTGTTTTAACAGTGGTCTAGAATTATATAACATGTGAAGTTAGGTTTTAACTTTTCTACCATTCATTGCTACCAAATGCATTTTCTCATGCATTTAAATGGTAATCATGAAACAATTTTTTTTCTTTTACCTGTTAAAAAGCTTGACAAAAGTGGTGAAGAGGATACAGAGTCATCCTAAAATTGATCATAAAAGCTTGTTTCATCAAGGTCTAATTAAAATATTGGTTATATATGCATTAAGATAAGTTCAAGTGTCTTAGGAATAATTATTGTCTTTCTTAGGGTTCGAAGAACAGGGTTAAAAAACACAAAAGACAACTCCTAAAAATAAAACTAGGGTTTCAACAAGAAAGGACAACACATCAGAAAGTACAACAACGGTACAAGAAGCTTCTCCTGTAACTAGAGAGACCAGATCAAGCAAGAGGAAGCTCATTTTACAGCAGGAGGAAAAAATTAAGTAGGAACCCAAATTCTCTTCTTCAAAATAGGAGTTTGTGGGTTGTTACAGAGTTTATACCAGCAGGATGACAAGGCAAAGGACACGAGAATTACAACATGTTACAATTGAGCCTGAAACAAAAACTCATGATATATTTGTTGAGGAACCTCCAATGAAAAGATAAAGCGAAAACAATACAGGCAAACAACCTATCAGCGACCCTAGCAGACCAAAACTCGACTTACAAATATGTTGAGGTTGAATTCAAAAGCTTTGTTCAAAGCTTCTATCAAGAAAGAGAAATTGATTGTCATGGATGATGAGACCTATGAAGAAACTCCTGAGATTACTAAGAAAGAAAGGTTGGCAATCAAAACCTTAAAGGAAATGCCAATAAGAAAAACTAGAAAGGAGAAACAACAACAACCAGTAGTTAAAGTTGAATTTTCTCAATCAAATGATGGAATGGAACAAGATCCCACCTACAGTCCAGAGATCCAAGAATTGTCATAATCCTTTAAAGAAGAAACAACCAACTTATCTAAACCTGTGAAAAAGGACATTATGGAAGAAGCACCTTCAAAAGGACATCAGTATGGAACAAAGCCTAAGAAACCCAAACTCTCAATTGATTTAAATAGACCTGCATTAGAAGATGACCAAAATGAACACATGGTTGAAACAAAGAGTGTACCAGGAAAACGAAGGACTGGGGAATTTCATAGAGCCATTAAAGAGTCAAAGCATGAGAACCAAGCACTTGAGCTTTGGAATGCTAAGTTGTAGGAAAAAGTCCAAAAGTTGAAAGAAAAACACAAAACTCAGTGTGAATTGTCAAATAAAGTCAGAAAAATGAACATCAAATTGTGCTGGAGTAATGTTGTGCCTAAAACTAAATTGAAACAAGAAAAATCTGAAGGGAAAACTTCTACTCAGTGATGAAAGGTCTTCATGTTTTACCAATACACATGTCATCTTAATTTTGGGTTTGTACTACCAAAATAATGGTTTTTGTAACTCTCTTTTGATAGGATGATGAGAAAATTTAGGAAATTGAAGAACTGTTTTGCAAGTAGGATCAGAATCATGCATGACATTGATAGCATAAAGTTGAAGGTCTAAGCTTTTCAATGTATCAATTCTGAGAACAGTTGTTGAAGATCCTATGTGTAAGGGTCAAAGATATCTTAGGAAGTTATGATAGGAGATCTTTTCCCTAAGATCTAGGATTTTGTTGTTGTCTTATTAAATGTAATCTCTATTTGATAGCCATATATATCGAGTTTGTTACTAGGTTTTAGGATCTTGGATCCAAATGGAAATCAATTTTTTGTATAAAAATGGACTTAGATGACAAAGTACTGGGTTCAGATTTTGTGGCCACAAGGAACATATTAGTCAAAAATTGTAAAATTGGAATCTATAGCTTTTGCACTCAATTGAAAGACATTTTGATGGTTATACTATCTTCTTCTATGTCATTATTTCTTCTGCTTTATTTTGAATGCATCTGAAACTTTTGCAAAGCAATGGTGTGTCGTGTTATGTTTTGAATTACATTCAAAGATTTTGTTGATTTAATTCATTTTTACAGGATTTACATTTAAAACGATTATTTCTGGTTTATGAATATTATTTGGGAATTTGAAACTTCTTCTTTAAAAGTGAACAGATTGTAACTTTTCTCTTTCATCGGTCTTTATTTTATTCATCTATCTTATCAGAGTGAATTCTTTTGACTAAGTTGAATGTTGTGGAAACCTGATTTTAAAGTGTAACATGATCAACTATTGTCTAACCTATCCACTACCTGATCCAAAAACCAAATCTATAAATTCATTTGTTCTGGGAATATAAAACATTGCAATAACTTAGGTGCCCTAGCTTTCCCCTTAGCAGTCGAGGACAACTTTAGGGATAGCATCTTTTGGCATTGTTGTCGGAGATGGAGGAACGAAAATATCTTTCCCTAGGAAGAATGACATTGAGAAGGGCTTGCTCTTGATGGTGGACAAGAGTTAGACACTGAATTAGACTGCATATTTTTCACATGGCAACTCCATTCACAAGTTTTGGCTCCTAAAAGAGAAGTGAAAGGACCGAATTCTGAGTCTACCAAAGCCCCAGTATCATCTTCATATTCAAGAAAAATAGTGACCAGAACCGACCCAGATCCTAAGCCAACTCCAATAGTATCAAATCCAAAAAAATTATTAAGAAAATTGAAAGATACCCAAGGCTAGTTTTCATATTATAAAGGTAAGTCCTCATCTGAAGATAATACTTATGCTCCTAAAAAATCCATTGTTATTCCTGAAAAGAGTTAGTTCCCATTATTGAAGAAAAGCCTATCATTTTAGAGACGGTTGGAGAAAAGGTCAAACCTGGAAATATTTCTTTGGAATAATAGGTAGCTCTTCAGTTAGGAGAACAAATCGTTGAGGAATGGAGTTCCATCTCTGATCTCATTAAAGATAAAAATGATGAAGAGTTGACTTTTCTGGGAAGACCTGTTAAAGACTTGCCTAAGTATATTAAGGAGGAAATTGATAAGATATTATCAACATCATTTCCTTAGCCAAGCACTTTTGAAAGAGTTGAACTCGAGATCCAAGCTCTTAATAATATTCTTGCTCTTGAAGGATTCATAAATTCTTCAGAAACTCTTTCTCAACCTCCATCTCCTTCTCAAATCCAAAAACCAGTCTCACCTCCTACTTCACAGCCATCCTCTCCTCCTAAATCACCTACTCCAGTTGTTCACACCATGGCTATTAATAGGATGGATGTTATCATTGATGCCAGATATGCACCCCTAGTTTTACCTCAAGTCTTAAGCGCTTTCCCAACTAGAGATTACATTAAATACTTGCCCAGATTCAATGGGGACGAAGATGTTATTGTTCAAGAACACTTAGCCTCTTTTTACGGTATTGCAGATAATTTCAATATAGACAAATTAGATGTTTGGATGAGAGCGTTTGTTCAAAGTCTAGATGGAGAAATAAGAAAAAGGTTATGAGGTCTTCCTCCAAGTTCTATTATAGATATTGACGTTTTAGATGACACTTTTTTGAAACAATGGGGCGACAAAAAAGGTTACTTGTATTATATCACTGAGTTTGGAGCCCTGAAAAGAAAAGGTGGTGAGTCTGTGCCAGATTTTACTAAAAGGTTTAATAAAATGTATACCAAAATCCCTGATGAAATCAAGCCTATTGAAACCTCTGCTAAAATTACTTTTGCTAATTCCTTTGATGTTGAATTATCTCTTTTGTCGAGAGAAAGAAGCTATGCTACTTTGAGCTCGATGCAAGAGGAAACTATCGAGGTAGAGTCAAATATTTTGGCAGCAAAAAGATTACAGACAAAATCTGATAGAGACTGAAAGAAGCAGAAAGAAGATGTCCCATATTCTTCCAAGACAACAACATATTATCAAAAAATCAATGTAATGGCTAAAATGTTGAAGACTCTGACATCAGAATTGGCCAGATTGAAGTTGGAAACAAAGCAGTCAAATAGACTTATTCGGGAGGGTGGGAACAAGAATCCAAATCAGTTCAGAAGACCACAAAATGCTCCTCGGATCATGCAAAGAGAAAGAAGGAATCATGAAGACCAAAGGATCTTGCCCCCTTTCCAGAATAATGCGATTGAAGAGACATAAGGAAGTGATGATGTTGAAGAAACTTCTACAATTCTTTTAAATGGAACTGAGCTTCCTACCAGTCACTTGACTCAACAGGAATACGAGGATTCTTTTATATCAAATCAGTTTGATGATCAATAAGAGGAAATTTTTCAAAGTGAGCCTCAAAAGAAATAAGATTTAAGGTCTAAACAAAGTGGGTGTAAATCAGATGCCTAAACTTATATTAAGAAGACATGTACTCCAACCAAGCAGGGGCCAAGCAAAACATATCAACATCAACAACCTATCAAGGCAGGTGTTACAGAGGTAAAAGAAACAGAAAGACAACTATCTCCTTTTAATCTGGAACGTGAGATAAATAAAATTAAAATTCTTGTGCCTTTGGTGGAGCTTATGAAGAATGAGCCTTTTAAACATTCTATCTTGAAGGTTTTGGAATCTCTTGCACCTGTTATCTCTTCAAACACTGTAAATTTGCAAGATGAAAATCCTACTATCACAATTGGTCCGCATATTGAAGATAAATCTGATTCTTCACCACCATTTTATATATCCCTGAACATTCATAATAAAACTCAACATAATTGACTCATGGACTCGGGAGCTTCACATAATGTTATGTCGAAGGTGGTTATGGATGAGTTAGGGTTAGATATCACATAACCCTACTGAGATATCTATTCTTTTGACTCTAAAAAAATTCAAGTGTTTAGGAGTTATCAAAGATTTGGTTGTAACATTGTCTCAGTTGCCTATGACGAGTATTGTTATGGACATTACAATGGCTAATATACCACCAAAGTTTGGAATGATGTTGTCTAGGTCTTGGACTAAAAAGGTGGGTGGATCTTTGTAAATGGATCTGACATATGCCACCATACCTGTTTTTGGGGGAGAACATTGAAAACTATACAAGGAAGTCTGGCTTTCTTATATTGTAAGTGACCATGACAAACCGGAAAATCATGTTATCTATGTAGTAGACGATCAAATTGGCTCAACAATATTTCATATCAGTGATTATATTCCAAAATCACCAATTAACAAACCTATTGGTAAGCAAGAGAAAGGTATGGAAAACTCAGTTTGGAAGATATTTTTTGATGGTTCATGTTCAAAGGAGGGATCTGGTGTTGGAATTGTATTCATTTCTCCTGCCAAGGAAGTCATACCACTATCTTATAAATTAGAATTTGAGACTACCAATAACATTGCATAATATGAGGCTTTATTGTTGGGATTAAGAGCTGCAAAAGATATGGGGATTGGCAAATTAGCAGTTTGTGGAGATTCTAAATTAGTTAGCCATCAAGTCAAGAATATTTATCATACAAAGCAACAAAGACTGAAGAAATACAAGAATGAGGTATGGGTCTTTGTTGAAAACTTCTTTTTGGGTTTTAATATCACATTTGTTCAGAGAAACTTTAATCAACAAAAATATTCACTAGCATTAGTAGCTACCAATTTCAATACTCTGTTATGTTCCAATTTGAGATATGAAATTGAAGTTAAACAAAGGCATTCAATCCTAGATAATATCAAACACTGGCAAGTTTTCAGTGGTGACCAAGAACTAAAAAGATTTCTATAAACTATTGATGAATTTTCTGCAATTTCTATTGACCAAGAGAATGAGAATGATGAGACAAAAATGCAATCAGATGTTCCTTTTCATAATAAAGTAGTAGGGCATAAAATTGTGGAGTTAAAGAAAAATCACATACCAAAAGGTATGGTTCCACTGGAGAGACTATTTGACAACAATGATGTTTCCAAAATATCTCCAATTCAGAGTCATGAAAAGGATGTGTTTGATTGCAATATCGGTACTACTGAAGGCATTGTCAGAAGAGAAGAGGAACATGTATGTTAAACTTATGCGGGACTTTGCCAATATTTTTGCTTGGTCATATGAAGACCTTAAGATTTATGACATTGACATAATTCAACACAAAATTCCTTTGAAAATGGGATCTAAACCTTTCAGGCATAAAATGAGGCAGTTTAATCCTATGTTGTTGCCTATCATTGAAAAAGAGTTGAAAAGACTGCTAGATGCTAAGATTATAATATCTTTTAGATATTCAGAGTGGGTGGCAAATTTGGTGCTAGTCAGGAAAAAAATGGTGAAATAAGGTTATGTGTGGATTTTAGAAATCTGAATAGGTGTTCGCTCAAGGATAACTATCCATTACCAAAAATGGATCACATTTTGCAGAAAGTGGTAGGTCCTCAGAGGATCTCCATGTTAGATGGGTATTCTAGATACAATCAGATTGCAATATTTGAAGAAGATAAAAAGAAAATTGTTTTTACTACTCCGTGGGGTACCTTCATGTACGACAATATGTCTTTTGGGTTGATGAATGCAGGGGATATGTTCCAAAGAGCAATCAACATTGCATTCATTGGAGAAAAGGACAAATTCATAGTGATCTATCTTCATGACATCGCTGTTTTCTCAAAATCTGATGATGAACACTTGCAACACCTCAAGCAAACATTTAAGAAATGCAGAAGGTGTGGCATATCGCTAAACCCAAAGAAATCTCATTTCGCTATGCATGAAGGCAAGCTCCTAGGTCATATTGTATCTGCAGAAGGAATCAAAATAAATCCTAAGAGAGTGAATGCTATTCAGAAGATTGATATTCCTAGAAACAAAAAAGCCATACAATATTTCATAGGTAGAATCAACTTCTTAACGAGATTCATACCTAATTTTGTTGAGATTATTAAGCTCATTACGAATATGTTGAAGAAGGATGTTGAGATTAAGTGGACACAGGAAGCTAATTCATCCTTTGAGAGAATACAACAAGCTTTAATTGAAGCTCATGTCCTCATTAGTCCAGATTATTCTAAGGATTTCTTGATCTTCTCTTTTGCTTCTGAAAAACGAATCGTTGTTGTACTATTGCAGAAAAATAAAGAAGGATACGAGCAACCCATTTCTTTCTTTAGTAAATCCCTTAGAGACGTATAACTTAAATATAACATAATGGGAAAACATGCTTATGCCTTAGTGAAGGCATTGGAAATTTTCAGAGTTTATGTTTTACATTCTAAGATAATTGCCTATGTTCCTAGCAACAATGTGAAAGATATGCTTGTGTAGTCGGACAATGAAGGAAAGAGAGGTAAATGGATAACAAAGCTCTTAGAATATGATGTAGAACTCAAACCTACCAAGTTGATCAAAGGACAGGGCCTTGCAAAGTTACTTGTTGATTCTAATTGTAAAGCTCTTGGGCTGCATTATATTTTTAATCAATCAGATACTCCAGTACCACAGTCTGAAGGGAGAAGTTTGCAGGTAATGGATAAATATTTGCCTTCACCTTCGTATAAATACATCGTTTACATTTTGCAAAATCTTCAATGTCCACCAGATTTTGATAAGTCTAAGTTTAGATCTCTGAAACTTAACTTTGTAAAATATTGCATTATGAATCAAAGCCCGTTCTGGAAAGACCCTCGTGGAATTTTGTTTAAATGTGTTGATGAAGATGAAGCAAAATATATTATGATTGATTTGCACAAAGGAGTTTGTGGAGGACATCACCATTGGAAATCCACAACATTCGAAATCTTGAGGGTAGGGTATTAATGGCCTATGTTATTTTCTTATGTATTTACCCATATTAGATCATGTGAGCAGTGCCAAATGTTTGTTAGAAAACAAGAATTATGCTCTCCTCACTTAAAACCAATCATAGCAAATGGCCCTTTCCAATAGTGGGGCTTGGACTTTATAGGAGAAATTCATCCTCCCTCTAGTGGACAACACAGATGTATCTTGACAGCTAGTGATTATTTTAAGAAATGAATTGAGGCCATCCCAACTAGAAATGCAACTGATAAGGTAATTATAATTTTTTTGGAAGAAAATATATTTTCTAGATTTGGTCGTCCTAGAAAATTAATCACAATTAATGCTCAAGCATTTAAATCTGCTACTATGATTGAATTTTGTGAAATATATAATGTTACTATGGCACATTCTACTGCTAATTATCCACAGGGTAATGCATTGGTAGAATCCTCCAACAAAAGACTGATCAGAATTATCAAAAAATTGTTGGTAGTAAAAAAAAAGGGATGGAATTCTAAACTGAAATATGCTTTATGGGCTGACAGGATTAGCACCAAAAAGTCAATTGGCGCTTCTCCTTTCCAGTTGGTCCATGGGACAAATGTTATTTTCCCAACCCAACTTGGTTTACCTGTACTAAAATTTCCTCAAGAAGAATTGGAAGAACCTAATGATATTCAAAGAATGATTTTTCAAGTTATTGAGGTACAACAGAGGAGAGAAATGTTAAATGAAAAATATGAGGCTTATCGGAGTAAAGTCAAAACAACATTTGACAAGAAGACTAAGAAGGACAATTTCAAAATAGGGGACCTTGTTCCGAGATGGGATGTTAGAAGGGAAGAGAAGCCAACACATGGTAAGTTTGACAATTTGTGGTTTGGCCCATTTAAAATAGCCAAAATTCTGAACAACAACACTTTTGTCTTACAGAACCTGGATAACAGTGAGATATTTGGAGGCCCATGCAATGGGCGTTTTTTGAAGAATTTTTTTACCTGAAGAGCTAGAGTTAATTTAGCTTGTACATATTGCTTTATTTTGGTGCATTTAGTAGATCAAATAAGACTCCATACCCCAATGGAGACACTAGTCTACAATTTAACTTCTTATAGTTTGGTATTTTAGAATGTAGAATGGATGATCTATAATAAAACAAAGGTCATAATAGATAACAAAAGAACAGAGTAAAGGTCACAAGTTTCAATGATAGAATAGAAAAATGAGGCATTGGTCTACAATTCTTAATGTCTCACAAGGAGAACATTATCCCTGGATGGAGCGGGTGTTAGTCCCTGAGCCTATTACCACCTTTATGTTCTTAAATTTTAGCCTGTTTCCATCAAAACCTATCTTGAGCCTATTTTCCTTTGTTGGTTGCACCTTTTTAACATTTTACTTTTCATTTTGGTGTGATTTGCTTTGCTTAATTTCATTTTCATTTGTTTCTTATGTTGGGTATGTGTTATATTCTTTGCACGACTAGATGTAGTGTCTGCTATGTTGCATCAGGCACGTAAGGGAGTGACAACCCCCCTGTGCGAGGGTTCAAGGGCAGCGCCCCCAAGAATTTTTTTTGCCTCGAGAAATGTGTCACAATTTTGCCTCATTTTTCATGTCACCTTAATTTTCGTGTCCAATGTTGGAAGGTTTTTCGAAACATGGTTTTTGTTGATGGTTCTTTATTTCTGGTTAAGGAATTAGGGTTGTTGACTAATCTGGATCACTAGGTTAGGGTTTTGAATGTCGTTGGCTCCTATATGTATATTGTATTGTAAACAATGTATCACCATGAATGAATACAAAATATGTTGGTTTTCCCAGTTTGGGTTTCTAGGGGAAAAATATTTGTGTAATGTGTGTATTTTCCATTGTATCCTTTCTGTTCTTTTATTGAAAATCTATTTGCAGTAAAATATTGTACAAGGTTAAAATCTACATTTGGTGTCAGAGCTTTGTTGGCTTCAGGGGGACACCTTTGTGGAGAAGGGTTTGGCTCGGGACTGTGATAAGCCTTGTTATAGTGGGAGATCTGTGGTATTGATTTTTCAGGTGAAAATAAATGGTGAACAGTTCAAAAATGGAGATCAAGAAGTTTAATGGGCAAATTTTTGAGTTGTGGAAGCTCAAGATGGAAGATTTGTTGGTGGACAAAGATTAGTGGATTGCGGTGGATCCAGGTACTACACCTACATGAACTTCAACAGATGACTAGAAAAAGTTGGATAGGAAGGCAAAGAGCACAATTCGACTGTGTCTCTCATATTTAGTATTACTGAATGTGTCAGAGGAAGCTACAACCAAAGATTTATGGGATAAGTTGGGGGAGTTGTATCAGTCTAAGTCCCTAGTAAATAAAATTTTCCTGAGAAAGAAGTTGTATAACCTGAGAATGAGAGACAGAGACTCGGTGGCAAAGCATTTGAACACCTTCAATATTGTGGTAAGTTAGTTAGTATATCTTGAGATTAAAATTTCAGATGAAGATAAGTGTATCAATTTATTGTGCTCTTTACGAGACTCGTGGGATAGTTTGGTTGCGGCCATAGGTAGTAATACAACTTCCTTGAAGTTTGATGAAGTGGTCTCATCCTTGTTGTTGGAGGAGATGAGATGGAAGAACATGGAAGGATAGAACACAGATGCATTATTTGCAAGAGGACGCTCCCACGAAAGAAATAGATCTAAGTCTAAGGGTAGATCTAAATCTCTCAGAAAGTTTGTAAAGGTATGTTGGAGATGTAGAAAAGAAGGGCACTACAAGAAGCAATGTAGATCCAAATTTGAGAAAAAGAAGGGATCTGAAGAAGCTCCTTCTACAGAAGAAAATACCTCAAAGGAAGAAGGAGGGGATGTGTACTTGGCTTCTTCAAACACACATGTAGATCATGAGGCACGGTTGGTTGAATCGGGTGCAAACTTTCATATGACTCTCCATAGGGAGTGGTTCTATGAATATGAAAGGTATGATGGAGGTAATGTTTTCCTAGGTGATGATCCGACAACCAGAATCATAGGAGGAGGAAAATTCAAGTTGAGGCTCATAGATGGAAGGATTAGAACACTACCTGGTGTTTTGCACATCCCAGGTTTGGCCATAATTTTGATTTTTGTAAGCAAAATGGACGATGCAGGGGTAAGAAATATATTTGAAAAGGAAACTTGCAGGATGGTTCGAGGAGAAATGGTGTTGTTGAAGGGAGTTCAGTTTGGAACTTTGTATAAGCTGCAAGGAAGCACTATTGATGATGGGTGTAATAGTTCCATTTTTCTTGATATTGGAGTTGAATAGGAAAGAACTCCTACAGTCTCTGAAGAAAAAGTTATGTTGTGGCATCAAAGACTGGGGCATATCAAAGAGAAGGGTCTTCGACTACTACACGATAAAGGTATGGTTGAAGGTATGTCTAATTGCTCTCTCGATTTTGATTTTTGTGAACTTTATGTATATGGGAAGCATAATCAGGTAAGATTCCCCTCTGGTGCAACGAGTGTAGAAGGAAGTTTACAACTAGTTCACAGTTATGTGTTTAAACCTGTGTCGGTTCCATCATTGGAAAAATCTGTGTACTATGTCTCATTTATAGATGACTTCTCGAGGAATACTTGGATATATTTCCTCAGGCAAAAATCTGAAGTCTTTGACAGGTTTAAAGAGTTTAAGGCTCTTGTTGAGAATCAAACAGGGAAAAGAATTAAGGTGTTGAGGATAGATAATGGCAAAGAGTTATGCGGAAATGAATTTGAAGAATTATATAAGAAGTTTGGTATAGCAAGGCATAAGACTACTCCATATACACTTCAGCGAAATGGAGCTGCAGAAAGGATGATCAGGATGCTGATGGAAAAAGAAAGGTGCATGCTTAGTGGTGTCTGGTTAGGGAAAGAATTATAGGCAGAGGTAGTGGGTAGTTTATGTTATCTGGTCAACAGATCACCCTCATCAACGCTGGATGATAAGACTCCACAAGAGGTATGGACTAGTAAGAAATCGTCTCTTAGACATCGAAAGGAATTTGGATGTGAGGCCTATGTTCATGTTCCAAAGGAAAACAAGAGTAATCTAGATAAGAAAGTTGAAAAGTGTATCTTTATTGGGTATAAAGATGGTCCCAAAGGTTATAAGCTTTGGAACCCAAAAACTAAGAAACTTGTGTATGGTCGAGATGTGGTATTTAGATAAATGAAGGATGTTGTTAAATAGGAAGTCCTACCAAGTAAGGAAGAACCAGAGAAAATAGAGTTTGATTTAAAGGATGATGAATCAGACTCTATAAAATAACATGAATAAGAAGAAGAAGATCCTCATACTCCAGTATTAAGGAGATTGGTTCGAGAAAGAAGGCTACCAGAAAGGTATACTCCATCTGATTTCCATTCAAATTTTGCTTTTTTTATTACCGATGATGATCCTAGAACTGTCAGGGAGGCAGTGGATTCAGATGATGGAAAGCTCTGGAAAAAGGCCATGGATGAAGAAATGACAGCCTTGGATAAGAATGAGGCTTGGGATCTAGTGGATTTGTCGACTGGAAGAAATCCCATTGGCAACAAATGGGTATTTAAAAAGAAGCTAATGCAGAAGACAAAGTGGAGAAATACAAAGCTTGGTTAGTAGCAAAGGGTTATTCCCAGGTTGAGGGAATTGATTTTGGTGAGATTTTTTCTCCTGTTGCCAAGTTAAATTCTATAATATTTATTTTACCTGTTGTTGTTGCATTTGATTTTGAAGTAGAATAGATGGATGTGAAGACAACATTCCTACATGGGTATCTGGAAGAAGAAATCCATATGAAGCAGCCAGAAGGCTTTGCTGTGAAGGGAAAGAAGGAGCTGGTATGCAAGCTGAAAAAGTCCCTGTATGGTTTAAAACAATCACCAAGGATGTGGTATCAAAAATTTGATACGTATATGTTGGGACTTGGCTTCACAAGAAGAAAAGAGGATCATTGTGTGTATTTTAAATTAATTGGTGATCATTTGATTTATTTGGTCTTATATGTGGATGACATGTTGTTGATAGGAAACAACAAGGAGATTATCAGGATGTGAAAACTCAGTTGTCCTCTAAATTTGACATGAAGGATCTTGGTGATAGAAATTTCATTTTGGGCATGGAAATTAAAAGAGATCGAAAAAAGAGGAAACTCTTGTTAAATTAGAGAAAATATGTCGAGACAATATTGCAGAGATTTAATATGCAGGAATGTAAACCAGTCAAGGCCCCTATTCCTGTTGGTCTAAAATTATCTGCGGATTAGTGTCCCAAGACACATGAAGAGGAGGAGGACATGTCTCATGTTCCATATGCAAGTGCAGTTGGCAGTTTGGTGTATGCAATGGTCTGTACTAGACTGAACATTGCACATGCAGTGGGATTTTTTAGCAGGTATATGTCAAAACCAGGGAAGGAGCATTGGACAACAGTAAAAAGGGTTTTCATGTATTTGCGTGGCACTACTAGCTATGGATTGTGCTACCAAGGAATACAAGGATTGGACAAAGTGTTGGACATACATGGCTTTGTGGATGCAAACTGGGCTGGAGATCTAGATCGTACGATATCTACAAGCGGGTATGTGTTTATCCTGTTTGGAGGAGCAATCAGTTGGATGAGCAAAAGACAGGTTGTAGTGGCACTTTCAACTACATAAGTTGAATACATGGCAGCCACTCATGCAAATAAGGAAACAATATGGTTACAAATATTGTGTTCGGGTATTGGGTTGGTACAACAAGTTGTAAGAATAGATTTTGATAGTCGGAGTGCAATTTTTTTGGCGAAGAACTCGACTTATCATTCAAAGACAAAGCATATTGATATTCAATATCACTTTGTGGGAAACATGGTTGAAGAAAAGAAATTGTTGCTGAGGAAGGTGGACACTTTCAAGAATGTTGCAGATTCATTAACAAAATCTGTGAGCACTGAGAAGTTCTCTTAGTGTAGAGGATCCATGGGCATTGTTGCCCTGAATTGTTGACTATGTAAACCCTGTAACCCCCTTTATGCAAAGAAAACAACAAGTGGGAGAATGTTGGGTATGTGTTATATTCTTTGCACAACTAGATGTAGTGTCTGGTATGTTGTGTTGGGTGCCCAAACAATTATGATTATGATTTTAGATTATGTCAGATCTAAATCATTTTTCTATCCTTATACGTGACTTAATGAACATGAACTCAAATATGCTTGTACGTCAATCAATTCCAAGTGTTGGGCCACGAATTAACACATGCAAAATTATGATTTAATTCATTTTTAAAGAGTTTATGAAATAGAGGGAAATTCAGTTTAACGCCATTTGCATACAAAAACATGTTTTGTGTAGGTATCCTTGAAAGCACAAATTTGGGGAAGCCCTAATTCTCACAGGTATACAGAGCTTGTGGTCAGTGTGATCATGCCAGAGTGGAGTATGTCTCCCGAGAAAGGAGGTCAAGTTCTCATATTAGAACATGAGGGAATTGAATTATTGGAAGCTTGTCTAAAAATTATGGAAAAATTCATTAATGGAAAATGGTTTAAGTTTTGTCACACTTTCCAGGGGCACCATGAAGAAATTTCGATGTTGTTTACCAAGAATTTCGACGAGTTTCATACTCAGTTTGGAGATGTGATAATTCATGTCACTTAGCATTCAATTGCAACAGCTTATCGATTACCTGTAAAGGGTGAAAGATGGTGGAAGAAAAACAAACTACCTGCAAACCTATGCGATCAATTCCTAGTGCCAGAATACAATGATCTAGATTGGAGCCAAGGAATTCTAAAAAAATGGCTGAAGGTAGAGTGTCAAAGTGTTTTAGCAGTGGTCCAGAAGTATATAACCTGTGAAGGTAGGTTTTCTACCATTCATTGTTACCACATGCGTTTTCTAATGCATTTAAATGGTAATCATGAAATGAATTTTCCCTTTTACCTGTTAAAAAGATTGACAAAAATGGTGAAGAGGATACAAAGTCAACCTAAAACTGTTTATAAAATCTTATTTCATCAAGGTATAATTAAAATACTAGTTATATATGCATTAAGAGAAGTTCAGGTGTCTTGTAAACAATTATTATCTTCCTTAATTTTGAAGAACATGGTTCAAAAACACAAAAGACAACTCCTGAAAAGAAAACCAAGGTTTCAACAAGAAAGGGCAGTACAACAAAGGTACAAGAAGCTTCTCTTGTAACTAGAGATACCAGATCAAGCAAGAGGAAGCTCATTTTACAGCAGGAGGAAGAAATTAAGTAGGAACATGAATTCTCTGGTTCAAAACAAGAGTTTGTGGGTTGTGACAGAGTTTATACGAGAAGGATGACAAGGAAAAGGACATAGGAATTACAAACAGTTACAGTGGAGGCTGAAACATAAACTCGTGATATATCGGTTGAGGAGCCTCCAATGAAAAGACAGAGCGAAAAGAATAAAGGCAAACAACCTATCAACTGCCCTAGTAGACCCAAAACTCAACTTACAAATAAGTTGAGGCTAAATTCAAAGGCTATGTTCAAGCCTTCTCTCAAGAACCATAAATAAGAAAACAACAATTGATTCATAGCAGCCCCCTTCCTCCAAGAACTTCCCTATCCATAGAGGTTAAGTCTAAATAAATCGGTAGCTCGCTACGAATATGCCCTGATCACCGAACTAAACAATCTTTGCATTAAAATTCCTTTCCTAAAAGCCTTTAAAGACATACCTATCTATGTGAAAACAATAAAGGAATTATGCTTAAAGAAGTCATGAAGAAAGAAGAATGAACCACCCACCATTCAATTCATTGGAAAATCTGCAGACCTAATGTTTGGACATATTTTTGTTTATAAATGTGTAGAACTTGGTAACCCCATCTCTACGTATATTAATGGGATGTGTGTTCCAAATACCCTAATCGACCTTGGAACAACCATTAACTTTATGACCATACAAACCAACGAGCAATTGAACTTTCCTAACCTTCATCCAACTCATACCATCCTTGAACTAGCTGATAGATCTAAGAAAAAATGGAAGGGAGTATTAGATGATGTTATTGTCTCTTTGGATTCATGGGAGTACCCCATAGACTTCATGGTCTTGCAACCCAAGTCTCCTTCTGGAAAACATCTCATAATCCTTGGTAGGCCATGGCTTGCTATAGTTGATGCTTTTATAGATTGCAGATCCAGAAACATGTTTATTTCACATGGGGATTCAACGAAACAAGTGACCATATACCCACCTACAAAACCTCTAAAGAACTGGAAAATATTACGTGTTATGATAATGCAAACAATGAAGATAAATTTGTTCAACTAGTTTTTATAGTAGATCAGGTAATGAATTTGAAAGGAGATACAGAGGAAAACCAAATCAACACTTTTCTCTGCAATTCAAATCTTACATAGAGTTTTGATTTGTTTTATGTTCCATTAGATCATATTTTTGAAACTAATGTGTAGGAAACTAGTGACCTAACAACCCTATCTTCATTGTCCAACACTATATTAGCCATCGCGCAGAAAACATAGTGCTACAACATGTGGAAATATTAGTTGTTGAAAGATTGGTTGTCATTGGATTGTTGAAAGATTGGTTGTCATTGATGTCAACCCTCGAACAAGAAGTTAACAAGTTGTATGTCAGTTGCATGTCATTAACAAGACATTATGATTTGGCCCTAAATTAGGAGAAAGGTAAATTCTCGAAAAAATAAAACAACTAATTTAAGAAAATTCTCAAATGAATCTAAAACTGACCAATAACTAAGAGCTAACTAGAGTGACATTATTCGTCAACTTGCTTTTCTGATTACGTGCATAAACAAAGAGATAAGTGATAATTCAAAATAAAATAAAAAAAATAAACCCACAAAAACACTAAAACTCAAATTTGAGGCATCATATGGATGATTTTGGCTCCCAAAAAGTGTTGTAACAAATTCTAATCTGAAGGATCGGATCGCCACAATAGTGAACTTTTCGAGACACAACTCCCTGTAAAATTTCAACCCAATCGGATAACCGATTCAAAAGAATAGACTCTCGAAAATCCCTGTATTTTTAATGAAATCCTCATTGGAAAGACATATATACATAGAAGAGTGAATTGAATATTTTTCTATGAAGATAGATTGGCATATATGAGGCAGTGATACGAAGGCAACGAAGTATAGCAAAGGAAAAAGTTTATGAGAGCCAAGTGTATGGAAGAAAAGTTACCGCAACAATGTCTATGAGGTAATCCTTGAGTTGCAAAAGGGAAAAGCACATACATCCATGAGCAGACAGTGTACATGTCACAGTTGTGTGAAGAAGACAAGTAGAAGATCAGAGATCAAATCCACCAGGTCAGCTATAGATTGAAGGTATGTCTTCCTGTGTATGTTAGGGTGCGTATTTCGAAGAAATCAGGAACAAATATGTCTTAGTGATTCATAAGCATTTGATTTGGAAAACTCTCTTGTGGATCTTGGTATGAGGTATGTGTGGTTGCAATCTTGATGAGATATCGATATCAGTAGCAGCAACAAAAAAATCAGAAACAACAACAATAACTTATCAATTACAACGACAAGGGTAGTGACATATTGGTCTACATTTATATTTCAGGGTAGTTGGACGAGGCAAGGAAAGGGGGTTGTAGTCTCCTCCCGGCTTGAGCTGATAAATTAGGGAGTTGGAGCTTCCTTCAAGTTAAATATTGTAAATAGGGGGTTGGAGCCTCCTTCGAGTTGTCGCTGTAGAAATAGGGAGTTGCTACTTCCAATGAATGTACTCTTTGATAAATAAGAAAAGCATTATGTGTGTTTTTTTCGCATTAGGTTTCCACGTAAAACTTTGGTGTATTGTGTTTATGTGTTATTTATGCATTGAATTATGGTATTGATGATATATTAAATGCTAGTGATAAACTATTGAATATCATTCAATATTTTATATTGTGGTTAAAGTAAGAAAAGTGTTCATAGTGATTCACACGCCCCTCTTAGTATTCCAACAATTGGTATCATAGCAAGTCCTTGAAGAAGCAGTCTAACCATTGGAAGGAGATCATGGAATACACTAAGATTGGATCACCAGTGTTTGATGCTTAGAACTATACCTTATGGAATAAAAGGATGAAAACCTTTTTACAGTCACATTTATTTCATGTTTGGAAATCAGTAGTAGATGGGTATACAACACCAACCACTCCCCCAACTGACAGAGATGGAAAGAAACTCAACGAAAACAATTCAAAGGCTAAAGGTACCATTATGAGCAGTTTGGTTGATTGAATATTTGTCAAGGTTTTCCATTGTGAAAGTGCAAGGGATCTTTGGGATACACTCTAAAATATTTATGAAGGAGATGCCAAAGTCAAGGGAGCTAAACTTCAAATTTTTAGAGCTAAGTTTGAGCAATTGAAGATGAAGGAAGATGAAGACATTGCAGCCTATTTTATGTGAGTTTACGAAATAGTTAACACTATTAAGGGATTGGGAGAAGAAGTTGATGAAACAATAGTTGTTCAAAAGGTATTGAGACCTCTTCCTGTGAGATTTGCTCCTAAAATATCAGCCCTAGAAGAAAGAATAGATCTCAATAAGATGAGCATGGACGATCTACATAGAATATTTATAGCATATGAAATGAGAATAGAACAGGAGAACTCAGTAAGGAAGGAAGGCACTTTCAAGGCATCCAATAAGACAAATAAGAAGGACAAGCAAACATCAAAACCAAATTACAGTTGTAGTGATGATTCAGACGAAGATGTAGAAATGGCTAACTTCGTAAGGAAGGTAAAGAAAGGAACCAAACGTACAAAGGTATGCTTCCATTAAAATATTTTAATTGTGGTGGTATTGGTCATTTCGCTTCTAAATGTACTCATAATAACAAACATAGTGATGAAGAAGAAGCTCCTAAAAGGGAAAAGAAGTATCAAAAGGGAAACAAGAGAAGAAACTAAAAAAAAAAATCTTCAAGAAAAAACTATACTCAAAAGAAGACAACTTCTCATAAAACGAAGAGAATGTTAACAATGATAGTGATTGAGAAAGAAGACTCTTCATGGAAGTAGAAGATGATGAAGAAGATTTCGAAGAAGAAGGTGAAGTTGGTCTCAGAGAATAGCTAATAAGTGCATTAGAGGAACTTAGGAAAAAAAGAAAAACAAGTCACTTGAAACAAAGTCAAAAATGAAAGAAGGAACTCAAAATTCCAACTATGAAGAAATCGAGCAGATGATCATGAGTCTAAAAATTCAGATAGAAGAAGGCAGGACAATTGAAGAAACACTAATAAGTCAATTGGAAGAAAAGGGGAAAACAATTGAAATCTAGGAAGCAGAAATAGTCTCTTTAAGGAAAGATCTTCAGAAGAAAGATATGCAGCAGAATAACACCAAAATATTGGATAAAGTCATTAGAAGTCAATGACCATCCTATGACAAATCCGGGATAAGATACAATCAAATGCAAAATGAGAAAGGCTCGAGATCCAAGATAGTAGAACATGAAAAAGAACAGAGAAGCTACACAGAAATCGTCGACAGTTCTAACAAAATGGAAGAATCAAAGAACACCCAAGAAGAAGATCACTGAGGAACTACACCACATAAAAGATTCAAAATTCAGTAGTCAGAAATGGGAAGACCTCAAGAAGAAGAAGGCTACAGAAGAGCAACACCATTTATAAGATCCTCCACATTCATGTACCAATCTATTTTTCTTGGTTTATGTTATTCATGTAATAATTTTGGGCACAAAGATGTAAATTGTAGAGCTTATGCCAAGAATAGAAATAACTATGATAGTTTTTTCAAATTCATTTGCCGGAGAATCCACAGTTCGTGTCATTTTTTCATCGACGTTTCGAATCCGGATCGGGATTCATCATCAGGACTAATCGTCAATTTAGAGAGCTGGCTGATCTTCGTCATTAATAGTGTATATGCAGGACATTAAATAAGATAACTAGGTCGGCTAAATGTAACCCTAATTCGGAGCTAATTAGAATCAAATTAATTATTAATAAGTTTAAACGTAACTTTGAATAGTGAATAATATAATTAATTAAAGTTTTTTAATAAAAATAAATAATTTAAAATTTTTAGGGTTAGGAGTTTAATTATATTATATTACTTAATAGTATTTTGTTTTACATGTTGATTTTTATTAGAGCTTAAGGAATTAATAAATTAAGATGATTAGTGATAATTATTAATATATCATGAGTGATTTTATCGAGTTGATATCTCTAAATAGGTATAAAGTTCTAGGGTTTTGTAGTATTTGTTTTGTAGTGTTTTTGTTTATAACCTAAAAATCTAATGATAATTAGTAATAATAATTAATATGACATAAGTGATTTCTAAATGTTTGATATGTACAATTTATATAGGTCTAGGGTTTCTAATGTTTTGTTTAAAGGTTTTTAAAATTGGTAGTTAATCATGATTAGTGATAATTTACTAATATACTGACAATGTATATAGGTCTAGGGTTTCTAATGGTTTGTTTTAAAAAGTTTATAAATTGGTAAGTAAAAATAAATCTAGGGTTAGCTTTGGATTGAATTTAATCTTATTATATTAATTGTTAATCTTTATAACTGAATGTATAATTCTATTAGATATTATAGGGGTTGATTTATGATTCATGTTTTTTAAGTGTTTAGGATGTAATGAATATTAATATATAAAGTGTCAAAGGAATTATTTTTATGATTCAAGTTTTTTAAGTGTTTAGGATGTAATGAATCTAAGGGTTAGCTTTGGATTGAATTTTATCTTATTATATTAATTGTTAATCTTTATAACTGAATGTATAATTCTATTAGATATTATAGGGGTTGATTTATGATTCAAGTTTTTTAAGTGTTTAGGATGTAATGAATATTAATATATAAAGTGTCAAAGGATTAGGGTATATATATATATATATATATATATATATATATATATATATATATATATATGGTTTAATTAGTGATAAATATAGTACTTATGTTTTTTAATAAGAATAATGTGGTAGGTAGTACAGGGTTAGTTGGACTTTTACAACTAGTTACCGACTTCAAAGGTAGAACGTAAACAAGTAAGGAAAAGGAGGAGGAAGGTGTAAAACCTAATTTGATCTGATAGGGTCTTTAAGATGGTTGATTAATGGGTGCCAAAAGCTGCTTACTTCTAGGCCGCCGTCTCTGTTCATATTGTTAGGGTGTTTGATTATTTCTAGGGCTTCTCTTAGGCGTCTCTTGTAGTAATGGTCCTCTTTTGCTAAAATCTTAGTATCCTCAAGGCAGACATGATGTTTGGTTTTAAATGAGTGTTCTGCTAAGGCCGAAGTGCGAGTGGGCTCATTTCTAATGTCTGCTTCATGCTCCTTGATCCTTATCTGAAATGATCATCCGGTTTCCCCAATGTAACACTTGCCGCATGAGCAAGAGACCTTGTAGATGCCTTTTCCTTGATGTTGGTCTATGGGGTCCTTTATAGATTTCATTCTTTGTCTAATAGTGATTAGGGGTTTGAAGGAGGTTACAATTTCTTTTATTTTTAAGATCTTAGCAATCTTGTCTATGACACCTCGAATGTAGGGAAGAAAGGCTTTTTGGTTGGAGGTTTGATCATTCTGGACCTGAGTCATTCTATCCTTCTTATTCATTGCCTTTTTGATGTCTTTTTCTCTATATCCAATGTTCTTAAAGACCCTGGTTAAGTGG
>ML808765.1:58167-108188 GCA_009831015.1 Picea engelmannii
AAGATATGGAGAAGGAAGCATGATCAATTCAACTTACAAGAATGCTCACTTTCTCTACAAGCACAACACAGGAAAAGTGATTGGTATGTTGACAATGGTTGTTCAAAGCATATGAAAGGTGACAAGAACATGTTTCTAACTCTAAAGAAAGACAAAGATGGATCAGTTTCGTTTGGCAACAATGAGTCAACAAAATTTGTAGGAAGAGGCACAATTAAGCTTGGAAGCAAAGATGCCAAGGCATAAAATGTTCTACTTGTCAAAGATATGAAGCACAATTTGCTAAGCATAAGTCGAATGTGTGATCAAGGACACATACTTGTGTTTGAATCAGGAAAATGTGAGATAAAGAAATAAGGATCGAGCAAGGTGGTGGCTACAACAATAAGGACTCTGAACAACATATGTGTCTTGAATGAAATTGGAAAGGAAAGATGTTGCTTAGAAAAGGAAAATGAAAGTTGGCTATGGAACAGAAGAATGGGTCACATGAACTTTGGCAATCTTATCATCAACAAAAATGAAGGGGTCAAAGAAATGCTTGATATTTCAAATCTAGCGAATACTCTATGTAAGCAGTGTCTACAAGGAAAACAGATCAGGACCAAGTTCAAATCAAAAGAGTACTCTACAAAAAAACCATTCGAGATTGTACATACCAATCAATGTGGACCAATGAGAACAAATGGATTAAATGGGGAACGATACTTCATGCTACTCATTGATGACTACACAAGAATGATTGTAGTTTTCTTTCTCAAGAAGAAGTCAAAGGCATTCAAATACTTAAAGATATACAAAGATATGGTTGAAACAAAGACAGATTTGAAAATCCAATGTTTGAGATCATACAATGGTGGAGATTTTACATCGAAAGAATTCATGGATTTTGTGGTGAACATAGAACAAAAAAAAAATTCTCAGCAGCCAGGAGACCTCAGCAAAACGGAGTCGCTGAAAGAAACAATAGAACAATATAAGAAATGACCATAACCGTGTTGAAAGATTCCAACTTGGGTGGCATATTTTGGGCATAGGCAATACGTACAACAGTTCATATCCTGAACAAAGGAATGCTCAGAAGTAATAGTGATAAGACTCCCTGCAAGTTATGGAAAGGAAGACTAACAAATGTGAAGCAGTTTAGAGTATTTGGAAACAAGTGTTATATCAAAAGAGAAGACAACATGATTGGAAAATTTGACTCCCTAGTTGACAAAGGCATATCTATTGGGTACTCAATAAAGATAAAGGCATACAAATGTTTCAATTTGAGACTCAACAAAATAATGGAGAGCATCAATGTATGGATTGATGAGACAAGTGTACGAAATCCCAAAGAAGAAAGAAAAGACTCAACAGAGTAGGACGAAGGAGAGGATTTGAAAGAAGAAGTAGAAGAAGCATAAGCAGAAGAAGAAGAGCAGTCAAAAGTGGAGCAAGAGGAATATGACCAAAAAATATTAAGATATCTCATGTTATCGCACAAGTTGTAGGTTGGGAAAAGCCTAACCCAACCACCAAAATGGAGAAAACTAAGAGATCACCTGCCAATTGTCACCTTAGGCAAGTGTTCCTGTCACTTTAGAGGTGAGGTGGTCACCTCAAGGGGGGAATATCGGTGACCCTATGGGGAAATGAGATGGAAAGTGAGATGTATGAATGGAAGCCCCTATAGATTAAATCACTAGATGGAAGAGGGCTTAAGAACAAGTCTCGAGAAAGGTTTAGGGTTTCCAAGTCCTTGGGTACTTGCAGAGAGTGTTTGTACCTACCCGAGACACAAGAAAAAACAATTGTGCGCAGTATATGTTAGGTGGACAAGAAAGTTAAGCTTGTTGTCCCTAATATCAGTAGTAAAAAATGATGTATGTCAACAATGAAATCTAGTAACTACTACAGATTAAACCACTTAAAGCATTGAGTTATGAGGCATACAACATGTAGATAAATTCTCAACACTTTAGCACAAATTTAGTGGTATTTATATGGCTTTAAAGATAAGTTTTTAGAGTATATTTATGACAGCCAAGTGGTTGTAGCAGTGTTTTTATACAACAATAACTTTTACCCCAAGAAATCAACCAAAATATTGCCCAACAATAGCTAACATCAAGTAAACTAATAAATGCAACTTTCCAACTAATTCCAATGGTAAAAGAGTGAGGAATCAAGCTTGAAAAATATATTTTGTTGCATCCCTAATGATTGTAGCAAAAAATTATAACAACAATAAGAAACACTTAGCCAATTGAGATGCCCTGGGTCCAATAACAACCCTGGAACATCAAGGAAAGAAAGCAATATGAACAAGTTGATTCCTTCATGTTTTCATGTATCCCAATGCAACAATTTTATATCTCCAATGCAAATTAAAAAAGATTAGTGCCTTACTATTGCGTTGTGGGGTCAAAAAATTTGAAGACTAGACTAAGTCCTTGGGGGTGTAAATCCTCTCACTCCCCAAGGCAAGATAGGTCCACTAGGAAATTCTAAGAGGGTGTAATCCATTTTATTTCTCTTAGCAAAACCCTATGCAACAATATGACCTTGGATGTAAGAGTTTGGTCCACAAAGAACCTAGGAGTGTAAGCCCTTTTACTCCCCAGGGTTTGTGAAACAAATAAAGATGAACTTGGAGGGTATATGTCCTTGTAGTTCTCTAAGCAACCTTGCAATTAATGACCTTTCACAAGCAAATAAATGAAATCTTGGGGAGGGTGTATGCTCTTATACTCCTCCAAGGGTTCATCCACTAACAATTTTGGAAGAAGCAAGAATTTTAGACAAGTGTGGAATTTCCTTACCAATTCCAAATAAATGCAAGATCAAACCCTAAGTGACCAAGAAAATCCCATCAACAAGCATGAGAAAAAGCCTCCAAGTGTAGCGCACCACTTTTATCCATCAATAGCAAGAGAAAACCATAAAAATTGCAAGAGAGAGATGAAATGCTCCAAGAGTAGCGAAAATTTCAGCGAAGTATCCTTCTCCACAAGAGAGAGCTATGTTATGAAATGAGATTCACATGATCTCTATTTATACAAAAGTCTTAAAACATAGTTTGTTCACTTAGCAAGGGTAAAACATAAGATAATGGGTCTACAACCCTTATATTACCCCTTGAACCAAATAAAAATATTCAATTTTCACTTTAACACATTAGAAACCCTAAAAGTAAGATGATGTTACCCCTTTAGGGGACGTTTTGACACTTTTCCAAGTCATTGGAGAAGAAGAAAGAGGTTGTTGGGGCTCCTTGAGCCACCTCTTCATGTGCTAGGGTCAATCCATGTCTCCTCCGGACAAATCACGCCAAGTGTCAATGTGCAATAACTCCATCACCACCCAACCCTCTCAAGCATGACGTCAAGCCTCAAAAGCGATGTTTTACCTCTCCTAGGCAAGTCGTTTGGGAAATATGGGTTGGGTAAGATCCTCCATGATGCCATGTAATGCTCCAAAGGCATGTCTTTGTGATCCGATGTGCAGGCCTATAACATCCAACCTGTGGGCTTCTTTCCCTATGGAATCCCAAGCTAGGCTTGTTCTCCCAAAAATGGCCACCAAGCAGGGTCCTACAAAAAAAAGGGTACGTCCTCCAAAGATCTCAAGTCAAAGATATCACGACAAGTGTAAATCACATCTAATAAGAAAGGCACCTAAACATGTGCATTAAAACTACCTCATCAAATTAAAAAAATGTTCAAGGACCCTATACAATTGACCAAGTTTAAGTATGGGAGGGGTGTCATAAAAGTCCTATTGGGTAGACCAAAACCCTCAAGTAGGGGATGCTCCCAGAGATGGCATTTCAAGGTTATGTAATGGATGATGAGGTGGAAAGGGATTTATACTTCATAGGTCAATGAGTTTCATGACATACAAGGGCTCGTATTATCTCATTTATGGGTGCCTTTGTAGAGGGTGTGTGGCACCTTCGTTTGCAATGTATTGGTTCCAAGCCCATCTTCTTGTTGTTCTCTCTTCTTGGTATTTCTTAAATGTTTTAAGAAACAAGTTGGAGGCCACTTTCTTGGCTTGGTGTCTAGATAAGGACAATATCATTCACAAATACCTTGTGGAAATGAGAAGGTTGGCTCGTGATGAGACCCCCTTTCTCTCAGTTGTGTAACTGAGAACCACTACCCTGGCTTGGTGACCAGGTGATGGGAATGTCATACTGCTAAATACCCATGATCATGATAGGTTGGCTCATGATGAGACCTCCCATCCTCCAACTGACCCCTTAAGCATTCACTATCATTTATTTTGGTAGGTCCCTCATTTCTTATAGAGAAGCATTTCATTGCTTTCTCGGGGATCCTTGGGTGAAACATCTAGAAGGTCTATATTCTAGCTTTTATCTTTTTAGCCAACAACAATCCCTTTGGGCCTTCAACCCCTTCTTCCCATGAAAAGAGGTGCATGCCCTTCTTGGGTCACTAAAGTCAAAGGGTCTAGAAGAGGACAATATGATGAGAACGTAATGAGTGCAAAGTGGTAAGTATGGTCGGGAATAGTATGATAACCCCTCAAGGCATCCCCAATTGCAAACCTTCCCCAAAGGTTGGACACTTACTAGGAGATCTATGACACTCACCAAGGTGAAACAAGGTCAAAAGCTTAATGTCCAAGCAGATGTTCTATAATCAAAAGCAGGTTAAATACAACATGTTTAGATGCCTCAAATATTAGGGTGATTACCTACCACAATACCTAACTTGTACCGCATGGAGAAAGACCCATATGCCTTCCAAAAGCTAGTTGGTGTGGTGGATGTGCTAACATTGGATCCAAAATGTGGTGATAGTGCGAGCTTCCATCTGTGCAAGTGGACTCTGCTAGTCATGTGGTCTCTCGACACTCGATATTTGCAACCTGAGGGCCTCGAGACATCATATCCTTAGTTATCCCACAAAATGGGGATAACATCTCCCAAAACTCCTAGTCGGAGAGTGCAGAAAAATCATGCATGAGAACAGATCATTGGGAATATAGATGCAGGAGTTGAAACTCGAAGAAAAGGACACTCACCAAAACAAAGACATCTAGCACTATTGTCCATAGTTGAACCTAACAGTTTTGAAGAAGCCAACACTGATGAACACTCGATTAAGGCCATGGAAGAAGAATTGGATCAGATAGAGAAGAATGAAACATGGGAATTGGTTCCAAGGCCAAAGAATAAGAATGTGATTGGCACAAAATGGGTATTCAGAAACAACCCGAATGAGGATGGAGAGGTAACCAGGAACAAAGCAAGGTTAGTATGCAAGGGATATGCTCAGGTTGAAGGAATAGATTTTGAAGAAAGTTTTGTAAAATCAAAATGGAAGCAATCATACTGATCTTGGCTTATGCATGTTCTAAGAAAATCAAAGTATATCAGATGGATGTAAAATCACCCTTCCTAAATGGAGAACTAGAAGAATAAGTCTACATCGAGTATCTAGAAGGATTTCTACTGTCAGAAAAGGAAGATTATGTTTGCAGATTGAAGAAGGCACAATATGGACTCAAACAAGCCCCCAGAGCATGGTATTCAAAATTGGACAGGTATCTACAACAGGGAGAGTTCAGGAAAGGCAATGTAGACAACAATCTCTACATAAAGGTAAATCAAGATAGTATATTCATAATTGAAGTTTATGTTGATGGCATTATTTTTGGAAGTGATGATTATAGGATGAGTTGGAAATTTGCTAAAGACATGCAAAATGAATTCGAAATGTCATTACTTGGTGAGTTGTATTTATTTCTGGGACTCCGCATATGTCAACAAGATAAAGGTATCTTCATCTTCCAGATCAAGTATATCAAAGAAATGCTAAAGAAGCTTGGAATGGTAGATTGCAAGCCCGTAAGTACTCACATGCAAACTAGTTGCAAATTGTGCAAAGATGATAAATCCAATGATGTGGGTTAGAGACTCTATATATCGATGATTGGAATTTTACTCTATGTGATAACATCAAGACCAGATGTGATGCAAGAAGTTGGATGGGTTGAAAGATTTCAAGCAACACCGAAGGAAACCCATGTTATAGTGGTAAAGAGAATATTCATATATCTCAAAGCAATAGAAGACCATGGATTATGGTATCCAAATGGGAATGATCTATCTCTAGTTGCATACTCAGATGTGGATTGGGTAGGAAGTGTTGATGATAGAAGAAGTACAAGTGGAGCGATCTTCTATTTGGGTCATTCTCTAGTATCATGTTTGAGCAAGAAACAGTCTTTAGTATCGTTGTCCACAATAGAAGTAGAGAATATTGCAACAACAACATGTTGTACACAGGTTCTTTAGATGAAGCAGACTTTGCAAGACATATAGGTGGAGCATGACGAGCCTATTCTTGTTGATGATTGAAGCTATGTGAGACATTATCTAGCTTACAAACCTGTGAGATGTGGATCATTGCAACTATGTGAGTCTTTCTCTCAGCTTACAAACCTTAGAGAAATCCCATAAGAAGGGTACGTGGTTCCTGCCTGAGACAGAGCTAGGACCGTAGAGATGACCTCCTCCATTCAAAGAGTTGATAAGAACTCCAGATGATTATCCAGTGGGAAAGGCGATCTGTTGAGTTAGACGTGTCTCTGGCTAAGCACAAGGTGAACGTGTGAAATCCCAAAGTACTGGGTGCATCATCATGTGAACAAGAAATGAAGATGATGTATTAGCCTCCTTTGAGCAACAAAGTTGACGAGAAGACTCCAGATGATTTTCCTGTGTGAGGCAGTGGGAAAGAAGATCTGTAGAGTGGACATGCCTATGGATGAGCATAGATGAACGTGTGAAGATCTGGTTCTTTTGTGTAATGCAGTGAACCAGAGTGATGACATCCCTGTGGATGAGCACTAGTGGGTGTATCAGATCCTTTGCTATATATTTGTCAAGAGTCATACCTGCCTGTAACCCTAATTGTTATGTAAAGGGTACAGGTCAGCCCCACCTTAATGTGATTAATAATAAATGTACAAGAAAATTCATCTGGTTAATATTAATAATAATAATAATAATTATTATTATTATTATTATTATGTGACTTAGAGAGGTCGGCCCTGTTGAGCCAATAGACACTTATGTTGACAGGTTTAGGTTAGTATAAGTAAAGGTAAAATCCTCATTGTGGAAACATATCTTTCTTGTGAGTTTGGAAATTTCAACAAGTACACTTCTTTGGGAAAAGTGTGCACCTCTCTTGGGCACTAGAGTTCTAGGGTTTGAGCACCCTCTTGTGTGCTAGGGTTTATCTTGGTGGTGAAGGTCTTTCTCTTGAAGAATATAGCAAAGGATTTGGTTGGGTTTTCTTCCCTTGTTGAGAAGGGTTTCCTAGGGTACTTCTTCTTGTGATCTTGGTTGCTGCAACATTTATGGTTATGGTTAAATGCTAAAATGGAATGAACTTCTTGCTTAACCTAGTTTATTGAAAAATCAACAATTCTGATATTTCGTGATAACATCAGTGCTATAAGTATTTCTAATAATTGAGTGGTGCTTTCCAAGACAAAATGCATTCCTATCAAGTTTCACTTTCTATGGGAATAGGTTACAGTGAAGAACATCAAGGTAGAGTACATTGGGACAAAATAACGTATTGTAGATATCTTCACAAAATCTCTTCCACGGGAGACTTTTGAGTATCTTCGACTGAAACTTGAAATATTTTCATTCCCACAGTGATCTAGACAACATTTGGCACAATGAGACAGGAGGAGAGCAACAGTAATCACAAAAGACTTGAATGTTTTTTTTATATCATATATTTACATGAGGAAGCACCATGAAGAGGAACATCAGTAGAGATCAGAGGCTTACAAACAGGGGAGCAACTCCAAGGAGAAAGCACCCTTTTCCATTGATGTCAAAGGGGTGGAGAAAAACAAAGGCATGGAAACGAAGAGAAGAGGCATGAAGACAGGGGGAGCCAACATAAGCATGAGTGTTTTCCATGTCTAAGTGTTGTGTCTAAGTGTGGCCATCAATGCGAGAGGGGGAGATTGTCGAAAGATTAGTTGTTGAAATATTGGTTGTCATTGAATTATTGAAAGATTGGTTGTCATTGATGTCAACCCTTGAACAAGAAGTTAACAAGTTGCGTGCCATTAACACGACATTATGAGTTGGCCCTAAAGTAGGAGAAAGGTAATTTCTCAAACAAAAAAAGGTAGTCTAAGAAAAATCTCGGATGAATCTAAAACTGACCAATAACTAAGACTAAAGTGACACTATTTGTCAACTCGCTTTTCTGATTCCATGCATAAATGAAGAGATAGTTGATAATTAAACATTAAAAAAAACCACAAAAACACTAAAAATCGAATTTGAGACATCATATGGATGATTTTGGCTCTCAAAAAGTGTTGAAATGGATTCTGATCTGAAGTATCAGATCGACATGGCAATGAACTCTTCGAGACACAACTCCCTATAAAATTTCATCCCAATCAGATAATCAAGTCAAAAGTTATGACTATCGGAAATCCTTGCATTTTTTAATGAGATCTTCATTGGAAATCCATATATACAAAGAAGAGTCAATTGAATATTTTTTCGTGAAGATAGATTAGCATATAAGAGGCAATGAGATGAAGGCAATGAAGTTCAACAAAGGGATAATTTTGATGTAGCATAGTGTACGAAAGAAAAGTTACTGCAACAATGTCTTTAAGGTAATTCACGAGTTGCGGAAGGGAAAAGCGCGAACATCCATGAGCAGGGAATGTACAGGTCGCAGATTTGTGAAGAAGACAAGTAGAAGATCATAGATCTAATCCACCGGGTCAACTATATATTGAAGGTATGTCTTCATGTGTGTGTATTCTAAAGAAATCAAGAACATATATGTATTAATGATTCATAAGCATTTGATTTGGAGAAATCTCTTGTGGATCTTGCTATGAGGTATGTGTGGTTGCAGTCTTGATGAGATATCGATATCAGTAGCGACAACAAAACTATCAGAAACAACAACAACAATAGGTTATCAGTTACAACAACAGAGGTAGTGACAAATTAGTCTACAATTATATTTCAAGGTGGTTGGACGGGGCAAGGAAAGGGGGTTGTATCCTCCTTTCAGTTGGAGCCGATAAATTAGGGAATTGGAGCTTCCTTAAGGTTTAAGCTTGTAAATAGGGATTGGAGCCTCTTTCCAGTTGTAGCTGGAGAAATAGGGAGTCAATGTTTCCAATGAATGTACTCTTTGATAAATAAATAAAAACATTTCGTGGTTTTTTCTCGCATTGGGTTTCCACGTAAAATTCGGGTGTATTGTGTTTATGTGTTGTTTATACATTAAATTAAGGTATTGATGATATATTGAATTCCAATGATAAACCATTAAATATCATTGAAGATTTTATATTGTGGTTAAAGTAAGAAAAGTGCTCATACTGATTCACCCCCCTCTCAATATTCCAATGATTGGTATTAGAGCAGGTGCTTCAAGAAGTATTCTAACCGCTGGAAGGAGATCATGGAATACGCTAAGATTGGAGCACCCGTGTTTGACTGTTAGAACTAGACCTTCTGGGATAAAAGGATGAAAACCTTTTTACAGGCACATGTATTTTGTCAAACAGTAGTATATGGGTATACAACACCAGCCACTACCCCAATCAATAGAGATGGAAATAAACTCAACGAAAACAATTCAAAGGCTAAAGGTACCATTTTGAGCAGTCTGGTTGATTCAGTATTTGTCAAGGTTATGCATTGTGAAAGTGCAAAGGATCTTTGGGATAAAATCCAAAATATTTATGACGGAGATGTCAAAGTCAAGGGAGCTAAACTTAAAACCTTCAGAGCTAAGTTTGAGCAATTGAATATGAAGGAAGATGAAGACATTGCAACCTATTTTCTGCGAGTTGACGAAATAGCTCACACTATTAAGGGATTGGGAGAAGAAGTTGATGAAACAATAATTGTTCAAAAGGTATTCAGGTCTCTTCCTATGATATTTGATCCTAAAATATCAACCCTAGAAGAAATAATAGATCTTGATAAGATGAGCATAGACGAGCTACATGGAATATTCACAGCCCATGAAATGAGAACAAAACAGGAGAACCTAATCATGAAGGAAATAACTTTCAAGGCATCCAAGAAGACAAAGAAGAAGGACAAGCAAATGTCAAAACCAAGTTACAACTTTAGTGATGATTCATATGAAGATGTAGAAATGGCGTTAAGAAAAGGAACCATAAAGTAAAAAGGTATGCTTCCGTTAAAATGTTTTGATTGTGGCGGTATTGGTCATTTTGCTTCTAAATGTCCTCATAAGAACAAATATAGTGATGAAGAAGAAGCTCCTAAAAGGGAAAAGAAATATCAAAAGGAAAACAAGGGAAGAAACAAAGAGAAATTCTTCAAGAAAAGTTTATACTCAAAAGAAGACAGGTCCTCGTCAAATGAAGAGGATGTTAACAGTGACAATGATTTAGAAAGAGTACTCTTCATGGCAGTAGAATACAATGAAGAAGATTCTGAAGAACAAGGTGAAGTCGATCTTATAGCAGAGCTAATCGATGCATTAGAGGAACTTAGGAAAGAATTAAAGAAAAACAAGTCACTCAAGGCAGAGTTAAAAATGAAAGAGGGATGTCAAAATTCCAACTTTGAAGAAATCAAGCTGATGATCACGAGTCTAAAAATTTAGATAGAAGAAGACAAAAGAATTGAAGAAACACTAAGAATTCAGTTAAAAGAAAAGTGGAAAACAGATTGAAAGCTTGGAAGCATAAATAATCTATTTAAGGAAAGATCTTAAGAAGAAAGATATGTAGCATAATACCACTAGAATATTGGATAAAATCATCAGCAGTCAACGACCATCCTGTGACAAATCTAGGCTAGGATACACTCAAATGCAAAATGAGAAAGGCTCGAGCTCCAAGACAATAGAACAACTAAAATAACAAAGAAGCTACACAGAAATTGTCAAAGGTTCTAACAAAAGGGAAGAATAAAAGAAAACCCAAGAAGAAGATCACAAAGAAACTTCACCACCTAAAAGATTATGAATTCAACAGTTAAAAATGAGAAGACCTTAAGAAGAAGAAGGTTGTAGAAGAGCAACATTATTCAGAATATCCTCCACATTCAGGTACCAATCTATTTTTCTTAGTTTATGTTATTCATGTAATAAATTTGGGCACAAAGCTGTAAATTGTATAGCCTATGCCAAGAACAAAAGTAACTATAGTAGTTATTCAAGAAAGTCTCGTGAAACACAAAACATAAACTACAACAATTTTGACTCTTTGAGTAATGAAGTAGAATGTCACAAATGCAACAATTTTGGACACTTGGCCAAAGATTATAGATTGATTGTTCCTCCAAGGGAACCAAAGCATAATATCCACAGTTGTATATAGGGACCACAAAAGAAATGGAGAAGGAAGTATGATCAATTCATCTTAGAAGAATGTTCACTTGCTCTACAAGCCCAGCACAGGAAAAGCGGTTGGTATGTTGACAGTGGTTGTTCAAAGCATATGACAGATGACAAGAACAAGTTTCTAACTCTGAAGAAAGACATAGATGAATCAATTTCATTTGGTAATGATGAGTCGGCCAAAATTATAGGAAGAGGCACATCCAAGCTTGGAAGCAAAGATGCCAAGGCAAAAAATGTTCTACTTGTCAAATATATGAAGCACAATATGCTAAGCATAAGTAAAATGTATGATCAAGGACACATACTTGTGTTCGACTTAGAAAAATGTGAGATAAGGAAACGAGGATCAAACAAGGTGGTGGCTACAACAATAAGGACTTCGAACAACATATATGTTTTGAATGAAATTGGAAAGGAAAGATGTTTCTTAGGAAAGGAAAATGAAAGTTGGCTTTGGCACAAAAGAATGGGTCACATGAACTTTGACAATCTTATGAAAATTAGCAGAAAGGAAGTTGTAAGAGAAATGCCTGAGATTGCAAAGACAATAAATACTCTATGTAAGCAGTGTCTACAGGGAAAAAAAACCCAGGACCAAGTTCAAATCAAAAGAGTACTCTATGACAAAACCATTGGAGATTTTACATACCAATCTATGTGGACCAATGAGAACAAAGGGATTAAATGGTATCATGTTGCTAATTGATGACTACAAAAGAACGACTGCAATTTGGTTTCTCAAGAAGAAGCCAGAGGCATTCAAACACTTCAAGATATCCAAAGAGATGGTTGAAACATAGACAGATTTGAAAATCAAATGTTTGAGATCAGACAATGGTGGAGGGTTTACATCGAAAGAATTTGTGGATTTGTGTGGCGAACATGGAATAAAAAGGCAATTCTCAACAGCGAGGAAACCTCAGCAAAACGGAGGTGCTGAAAGAAAGAATGGAACAATACAGGAAATGGCTAGAACCATGTTGAAAGATTCCAAGTTGGGTGACATCTTTTGGGCACAGGAAGTAGATACAACAATTTGTATCCTTAATAGAGGAATGCTCATAAGTAATAGTGATAAGACTCCCTGCGAGCTATGGAAAGGAAGACCGAAAAAATGTTAAGCATTTTAGAGTATTTGGAAGCAAGTGCTATATCAAAAGAGAAGACGACTCAAGCAAGAGAAAGGCATACAAATGTTTCAATATGAGACTCAACATAATAGTGGAGAGCATCAATGTACATATTGATGAGACAAGTGTACGAAATCCCAAAGAATAAATCAAAGACTCAATAGAGCAAGAAGGAGGATAGGATTTGAAAGAAGAAGTAGAAGAAGCAAAAGCGAAAGAAGAAAAAGAGTAGCCAGAAGCAGAGCAAGAGGAAGATGACCAACAAAATCTTCAGATATACACCAAAGCTCCTAGTCGATGAGCATAGAAAAATCATTCACGAGAATAGATAATTGGAAATATAGATGCATGAGTTGAAACCCGAAGAAAATTACGCTCACCGAAACAAAGACATCTAACATTGTTGTCCATAGTTGAACTGAGTAGTTTTGAAGAAGCCAACACTGATGAACACTAGATCAAGGCTATGGAAGAAGAATTGGATCAAATAGAGAAGAATGAAACATGGGAACTAGTTCCAAGGATCCTGTTGTGGATCCGAAACGTCGACAAGCTCTCAAAAGCACTGTGGTTCTTCCGACATTTTCTGAACAATAAGAACATGATTGACACAAAATGGGTATTCAGAAACAATTTGAATGAGGATGGAGAGGTAACCAGGAACAAAGCAAGGGTGGTATGCAAGGGATATGCTCAGGTTGAAGGAATAGATTTTGAAGAAAGTTTTGGCCTAGTTGCCAGAATGGAAGCAGTGAGACTGATCTTGGCTTATGCATGTTCTAATAAAATTGAAGTATATCGAATGGATGTAAAATGAGCCTTCCAAAATGGAGAATTAGAAGAAGAAGTATACATCGAACAACCAGAAGGATTTGTACTGTCATAGAAGAAAGATTATATTTGCAAATTGAAGAAGGCACTGTGTTGACTCAAACAAGCCCCCAGAGCATGGTATTCAAGATTGGACATGTATCTACAACAACGAGGGTTCAAGAAAGGTAATGCATAAAACAATATCTTCGTAAAGTTAAATCAAGACAGTATATTGATAATTGAAGTTTATGTTGATGACATTATTTTTGGAAGTGATGATGACAATATGAGTCATAAATTTGCTAAAGACATGCATGATGAATTTGAAATGTCATTATTTGGTGAGTTGTCTTTCTTTTTGGGATTCTGCATATGTCAGCAAGATAAATGTATTTTCATCTCCCAAACCAAGTATATCAAAGAAATGCTAAAGAAGTTTGGAATGGTAGATTGCAAGCCCGTAAGTTCTCCCATGCAGACTAGTTGTAAATTGAGCAAAGATGATAAATCCAAGGATGCAGATCAGAGACTCTAGAAATCAATGATTAGTAGTTTACTCTATGTGACAATATCGAGACCAAATGTGATGCAATCAGTTAGACAAGTTGCAATATTTCAAGCATCACAGAAGGAAACACATGTTATGGCAGTAAAGAGAATATTCAAATATCTCAAAGCAACATAAGAGCATGGATTATGTATCCAAAAGGGAATGATATATCTCTAGTTGCATACACAGATGCAGATTCGGTAGGAAGTGTTGATGGTAGAATAAGTACAAGTGGAGCAACCTTTTACTTGGGTGATTGTCTAGCATCCTAGTTGAGCAAGAAACAATCTTCAGTATCATTGTCCACAACAGAAGCAGAGTATATTGCATCAACATTATGTTGTACACAGGTTCTCTAGATGAAGCAAACTTTGCAGGACATACAGGTGGAATATGATGAGACTATTATGATATTATGTGATAACATCAGTGCTATAACTATCTATAAGAATCGAGTGATGTATTCCAAGACAAAACACATTCCTATCAAGTTTTACTTTCTATGGGAATAGGTTACAAAGAAGAACATCAAGGTAGAGTACATTGGGACAAAAGAACAGATTGTAGATATCTTCACCAAACCTATTTTGAGAGAGACTTTTGAGTATCTTTGACAAAAACTTGGAGTAGTTTCAGCCCCGTAGTGATCTACACGACATTTGGCACAGTGACACAAGGGGATATCAACAGTAATCATGAAATACTTGAATGTTTTTTGAATGATTTTTTTTATATTAGGCATCTACACAAGGAAGCACCATGAAGAGGAACATTAGTAGAGATCAGAGGCTTACAGACAGGGGGAGCAACCCCAAGGAGAAGTCACCCTTTTCCATTGATGTCAAATGGGGAGAGAAAAATAGAGGCATGGAAACAAAGAGAAGAGGCATGAAGACATGGGGACCCAACATGAACATGAGTGTTTTTCATGACTAAGTGTTGTGTTTAAGTGTTGCCATCAATGCCAAAGGGGAAGATTGTTGAAATATTGGTTGTCATTGATGTCAACCCTTGAACATGACGTTAACAAGTTGCATGTGAAATTAACAAGTTGCATGTCAGTTGCATGTCATTAACAAGACATCATGAGTTGGCCCTAAATTAGGAGAAAGGTAAATTCTTGAAAAAAACAGCTAATTTAAGAAAAATCTCGAATGAATCTAAAACTGACCAATAACAAAGAGCTAACTAGAGTTACATTGCTCATCAACTCACTTTTTTTATTACATGCATAAACAAAGAGATAACCGATAATTAAAAATTAAAAAGAACCCACAAAAACACTAAAACTAGAATTCGAGGCATCATATGGATGATTTTGGCTCCCGAAAGTGTCGAAATGGATTCCGATATGAATGATTAGATTGAAACAATAGTGAAATATTCGAGACGCAACTCCCTATAAAATCTTAGGCCAAACAGATAATCGAATCAAAAGTTATGACTCTCGGAAATCCCTGCATTTTTTAATGAGATCCTCAATGGAAAGACATATAGAGAGAGAAGAGTCAATTGAATATTTTTCTATGAAGATAGATTGTTAGATCTAAGGCGGTGAGACGAAGGCAGTGAAGTTCAGTGAAGGGAGAAGTTTACAAGAGATGAGTGTACGAAAGAAAAGTTACTACAATAGTGTCCATGAGGTAATCTGCGAGTTGCAGAAGGGAAAAGTGTAGATATTCGTGAGCAGGTAGTGTATGGGTCACGGATCCGTGAAGAAGATAAGCAGAAGATCATAGATCTAATCCAACAGGTCAGCTACAGATTGAAGGTATGTCTTCCTATGTATGTCAGGGTGTGTATTCTAAAGAAATAAGTAACATATATGTATTAGTGATTCATAAGCATCTAATTTGGAGAACTCTCTTGTGGATCTTGGTATGAGGTATGTGTGGTTGCAGTCTTGACGAGATATCGATATCAGTGGTAGCAACAAAAATATCAGAAACAAAATTAGCAACATGTTATCAGTTAGAGCGATGGAGGTAGGGATAGATTGTTTTACATTTATATTTCAGGGTGGTTGGACTGGGCAAGGAAAGGGGGTTGTAGCCTCCTTCCGATTGGAGCTGGTAAATTAGGGAGTTGGTGCTTCCTTCATGTTGAAGCCTGTAAATACGGGGTTGGAGCCTCCTTACAGTTGTAGCCAAATAAATAGGTAGTTGGCGCTTCCAATGAATGCACTCTTTGATAAATAAGAAAAGAATTTTGTGGTTTTTTCCTGCATTGGTTTTCCACGTAAAATTCTGGTGTACTATGTTTACGTGTTATTTATGCATGGAATTATGGTATTGATGATATATTGAATGTTAATGATAAAATATTGAATATCATTGAAGATTTTATATTGTGGTTAAAGTAATAAAAGTGATCATATTGTTCACCCCCCTGTTAGTATTCCAATACAGAATGCCTATTGAGATCAACCAAGGCAAATTTATGCATATAAATTCTCAGCTTACTAAATCTCAACAAGAGAAGCTAGTCAAAGTCTTACGAGAACAATAAAAAACTTTCACACGAGACTACCATGATATGAAAGGTATACACCTTGACACTTTCTCTCATCATATATACTTAGAGTGATGCTCCTCCTATCAGGAAGCCTCAGAGGCGCATGAACCCAACCCTTAAAGAAGTAGTTAAAGATGAATCACAAAAACTTCTTGATGCCAAATTTATCTATCCAATTTTTGACAATAGATGGGTCTCACCTCTCGCACTAGTCCCCATAAAGAAATGTAAATGGGTAATTTTTGTGGATTATCGAGAGTTGAACAAAGCCACCATGAAGGACTATTCCCCTCTTCCATTCATTGACCAAGTTCTAGACACCCTAGCGGAAATAATTATTTTTCATTTCTGGATGGTTTTAGTGGCTATAATCAAATACATATTGCATCAGAGGACCAAGAAAAAACTACATTCAGATGCTCGTGGGGGACATTCGCTTACCGAGTGTTACCCTTCGAATTTTGTAATGCTCCAGCCACATTCCAAAGAGCAGTGCTAGGAATCTTTTCAAACTTAATCCATGACTACCTTAAGGTGTATATTGATGAATTTGTTGTCTACAATGACTCATTTGAGAGAGCATTAGAGAACCTTAGAAAATTCTTAATCATATGCCAAGCAACAAATCTTTCTTTAAGTCATGAAAAATGTTACATGTTGTTAACCAAAGGTATTGTTCTTGGACATATTATCTCTTCTGCAGAGATTAAGATAGATCTAACAAAAATAGAAGTACTTTCAAAGCTCCCAGTGCCCAAGACTCCAAAAGAGGTAAGAAGTTTCTTAGTTATGTTGATTATTATAAAATATTTATAGGGAATTACACAAAGATTGTTGCACCATTGTTTAAGATACTTTCTAAAGATGTTGAATTTTCTTGGAATGATCAATGTCAACATGCATTTGAGACTTTAAAAGAAAATCTTTTTGTTGCACCCATTCTGAGGGGATCAAATTAGTCTCTTCCATTTCAATTTCCACATATGCCTCTGACACCGCTCTTGATTCTTTCTTAGGGTAGAAAGAAAACCCATCTTATTATGCCATCTACTTTGTTAGTAAGAACCTCACACTAGCTGAACTTAACTACACTATCACTGAAAAAGAGTTTTTAGCAATTGTTCATCTGATAAACATGTTTAGGCAGTAAATTACTAGTTAGGAAGTACTCATTCACACTGATCACTCTTTCATTCGCTACTTAATGAACAAAACAATCATTAATGGTAGGATTACTAGATGGCTTTTGTTGCTGCAGAAATTCAATATAACCATTGTAGATTGACCTAGTAAAAAAATTCTATCTGCATATTTCCTTTCTAAAATACGTAATGAAGGTGAAATTACTCCTGTAGATGATAACTTTCCAAACTAATATTTATTTGTTGTATCCACTCACTCTTTGTGGTTTGTAGACATCACCAACTCTTTGGCTATTGAAAGGCTACCCCAAGACTTGTCATTCAGGGAGAAAATATTGTTAGGTTAATTGCTACCTACTTATGGGTTGGTGGTGATCTTTTCCACACCAGGCAAGATCTCAGCATCCGAAGGTTTGTCCGAGAAGATGAAATGTTCGATATCTTAAAGGCATGCCATGATGAGTTGTGTGGGGGGAACTTCATCGAAAAAAAGACAGTTTATAAGGTATTTTATTTGGGGTACTATTGGCCCACCCTTTTCAAGGATGCCAAGAAGTGCATGAAGAGTTGTGACAATTATCAGAAAATGGGTCGACTAGTTAAGGCTAATGAGATGCCCTTGCACCTTCAAGTACTTATCGAGCCATTTGAAAAGTGGGCTTTGAACTTTGTTGGGCCTATCACTCCCATGTTAAGAAAGAAAAAATGCATTCACGTATGCATTGATTATGTTACTAAGTGAGTATAAGCCAAAACTTTACTTAAAGCTAATGAACATTTAGTTGTGGATTTTCTTTATGAGGATATTCTCACTCAATTTGGTGTTCCTGGAGAAACTGTCATAGATCAAGGGACACAATTCACGTCGAAGATCATCCAATCTATCACCCAACAATACCAAATTAAGCACAAGACTTCTTCTCCATACCCTCTGCAAGTTAATGGATAAGTAGAATCCACCAACAAAGTCCTAGAAGCCATTTTGACAAACATTGTTCAGATTCATCATAGAGATCAAGTAGAACGACTACCTAAAGTATTGTGGGATTATAGAACTACTTTGAGGAACACTACCAGATTCACACCCTATGGGTTGGTTTATAGAAAGAAAGTCTGTCTCCTCATAGAGTTTCAAATCAAAACTTTTAGAACAACAACTCAGTTGGGAATGAACCTCTCAGACACACAATAACAAAGGATAGTACACTTCAATGAATTAGATGAGATCAAATAAGATGCCATTCAACAAAATGCCCTGGCTCAACAACAAAGAAAGAGATGGAATGATAAATTAATTAGAAAGAAGCAATTGAAATCAAGTGACTAGACTCTTTTTTTCGATTATGAGTTCAAAAATTTTAAAGGAAAGCTTGCCACCCGTTGGTTGGGGCCTTATAAAATAGAAATGGTTTTTGAGAATTGATGAAGATTAGGTCTCCTTTCTGGTGAATGGTCACAAAATGAGGTTGTATCACATACTAATGTCTAAAGATGAGTTTATTGCAGATGTACTTTAGAAAAATGAGATAGGAGTGGTAAGTGAGTAGGGAAACCTTCCCACTCCTACTACTTCTTCTCAATTCCTTCTTCCATTTTCCTTAACATAACGAAAAGAAAGAAATTAATAAAAAATATATAAAAAGAAAAAAATATAAATATTAAAATAAGCCCAGTTGTAAAAACCAATTCTTTGGCGCAAACCAAGCATGGATTCTGTTTGAAAACGAGATTTTGGACGAGAAGAGTTCCATTTATGCATCATATTGTCAATTCCGTTTTTCAAATTGTGGTTCTTCAAAATCATTTTGTTTTGTGCTTGCGTTAGATGATGTGGGATTCATTAAGACCCTCCTTCTAACAAGTCTCGTCCCATCGACTCCAACACATTATTTGGGTTTGAGATTAGAGATTTTTATAGTACCTTGGAGCTTGCATGCATTAATGACAAGTTTCCTCGCTAACAACAATGGGAATGCACCAATGTCTCGTGATTGTCAGACTCTACATGTAACTCGACTTCAACTCATTCATTCGTACCGGTCAAAGTGTACTATGGTACCTTAACACTCATTGACATTAACGATGAGTTGTCTTACATTGGTTAACGACATACATCAATGGTTGGTAATCCAACAAAGTTTTCTCATGTTCAACTTTGGCACAATAATTCACATGAAAAAAATTGTACCGTGGATTTGAAACGCTTGAAGACTTTATGGTTTCATCTTATGTACAAATATTGTATCCTTTTGATTTATTTCGCAAATAAAAGGAGCATATTGATTGTTAGAGTAAACAGGGCATATTGTTTCAAAAAGAGAAATTCTGTGTGAAATTGCAACAGAGATTGTTTCATCATTGTAGAAGACTATCTCATTACAGAGCTTGAGACAACTACCTTTGTTTATTCATCTATATAGGAGTCGATTTTTCCTGTTGCATTTACATTCTTCAGGGGATCAACCCCTCCTCTTTATAGTTTATAATTCAACATCAACGGCCTTATTTCCGACATCCACATAGGGTATACAATTTCTTCTTATAATAGGTTATTATTTTCAGATGATGGCTTCACAAGTTTTTAGATTTCAAGTAGCATGTTCATTGTTTGCTACCAGAATTCTCAGTTTTATAGTCCAAGTTCCTTCAATGATCTTCAACAGATTTCTTTTCATATCATGCAATCAAAGATTTAGTGTGTGTCTCTCTTAGATCATCATGTATCCACAAAGGTGGTTGGGTATACAGTCTATATTTCTATGTAGTCATCAAACTTTGGAATTCCTGCACATTGAACACTTGAAGCTCTTTCCCTTCACACCTCACTTCCTTATCCCTTTCACATTCCATTTAACCTCCCTTGATTATTTTTTCCATCCACCATTACCCTTTTTTCCTTTGGCGTCATTAAAACTTTGGGTAAACTTCAAGGTAAGACAAGCCTTTTCCACTCAAGTCTTATATTGTTTGTCGAATTTCAATAACATCATTCCAATTTCCCATGTCTTATATACATCACGAGGAACAAAAATATCTCTTATTAACTACAATCTAACCCTGTTAGATCCTTAAGTCTTGTTCCTCCTTGCCTTACTAAAATAAAAATAAAAAAGAGATAAAAATAAAAGATATATATAAAGAAAACAAAAAAAGAAGATTTAAAAAGAGAAGAGTTCTGAAAAAGAAGGCAAGAAGCAACCATGTCACACGGGGAAATGAAGACTACACGTCATGATCCAGATGCCATTCACATCTTTGTTGCACGAGGAAATGCAAAGACTTGAGTGTGAGGGGGATGTTGAGCCTTGGTTTCAACACGTTTTTTATGACCATTTAACCTATTATTATTTAATTTCTCCTTTATCCTTATTGCAATTATCACTTGCATCACCATATATCACCCATATTGTTCATTTCCACTTTAGACAAGCTTCATGAGGTATATGATCATGATTTTATTGTTTTATCGTGTTTTGATGGTTGCCTAGATTAGATTATTTGATTTCCTAACTATTTGCAAAAGTCTTGTTGCTCTTGTAGCATTTTTCAGATTTTCAGTAGTGGTCACCTTCAGAAATTCGGTAGCAGGCATCTTCAGAAATCCGGTAGCAGGCATCTTCAGAAATATGGTATTGCATCAATGTTCTAGATGGTTACAACTCTTGAGGGCGAATTCAAGCATGTGGGGTTTTGCTGGGAATGACATTGTCGAGCTTCCAATTGCTCAAATGGACCCAACGACCATCAAGCAAGGCATTGATGTCTTGTCAAAGTCATGGTCAACCTACTCTATTTTTCCACAAACCGATATGATTTTGTGGTGTAAATTCTAACCTTGTACAGTATCTACTGCAAACTGATATTCAGAAAAGAACAGAAAAGATACAATGGCAAATACAAACATTACACAGAGATTTTTCACCTGGAAACCCAAACCGGGAAAACCAGCATATATTATATTCATACAATCATGTTACATTGTTTACAATACAATATACATATAGGAGCCAGCGGCATCCAAAACCCTAACCCAATGACCTGGATTAGTCCAAAACCCTAATTCCTTAACCGAAAATAGAAAACCATGTGCCGAAAACCCACCTAATATCATGTGGTCCCAGAAATATGTCGTCCCAGAAATATGTCGGCCCGGCGATAATATGTCGGCCCGAAACCGGCGAAAATATGTCGGCCCAAAAAAAAAATTTCGGGGGCGCTGCCCCCGAACCCCTGCGCGCCCGACGCAGGCACTCAGACACTACTACTCGTGCAAAGAATATAACACATACCCAACATGTGGAACAAATGCCCAAGTTAGATGCCCCACATCATCCACGGCGATACTACATGCAAAATGACCCCCTTCCTTTGTCATCAATCTAGCAAGACACAACTACTACTGACTTAACTTAGTAAAACTCCAAACTACATGATCGTGGCTTGATCTTCTTGGCGAATGGGCGAATATTTGGTTGTAATGTTTTCTTTCTATAGTTTGAGAGTTGTAAATCTAAATATGAGAGACAACAACATTGTAAAGCGTTGTTGGTTGGATTGGTTGATCATAATTTTGGTTGAAACCCTTGTTGCGCAAGGACTATAATAATTCTTTGTAATCTTCCATTTGGATGTTGAAATAAAGGACACTTTTGATGTAGGTTTCCAACAACACACTATAGTCTTCTTGCATAGTGTGCTAGAATAGGTAGGGAACCCTCTCTCTGATATACCCTATGTATTTAGTTTCATTTATGTAGGTGTAATTACCATTTGCATTTCATAGATTCATTTGTGTAGTTAAGTGTGTCATTGTTTCAATTTATATCTTTGTTTGTTTTCTTGAAAATTGTATTTGGTTCACGCCTTTACTTTCATTTGTTTACACATTCAATTTATTTATGCCTTTACTCATATTTGTTCATGCTTTCAATTATCGATGTGAAGAGCAGGTGTGCACACAAAATTCTGGTAGCACGTGTGTTTATTTATTACCAACAATCTTGGTGTTGTTAACACAAGAAACTGAAAAGTCATGAGACTTGAATCTACAACCATAAGATTTGTTGGGTTTAATTTAACATTGCAATTTCAATATATTTCATATTTCAATTCGATAACACTACATGAATTAATTGAGTTAATGAGTAAGTTAACTGGATCATTCGACATCTGAACAAAAAGATTGTAATCGATTGGTTAAAGAACAGAGCATACTTACACACACTTGATTTTGATCTCTGGAAATGACTTGTCAAACATAATGCTTTTGAATGTAGTAAGGATAGTTTAGAGTTTTCTTACCTAGTCCCGCATATATTTTGCCAACACCTCATAAGCTTACGAGTATCCAGATTGATAATTTAATGTACATCAATTTAAGCAATTAAATTGACACGCAACACCTTTGGGTGGGTTGTTCATAGTCTCCATGCCATTGATTAAATGTTGCCTCTAGATTCCTTGCAAATGAGCAAACACTATGCCAACTTAATTCCCCATCTACTATAAGATTGATGTAATACTCCTAGTGCCATGTGGTAAGGTTATGGAACTGATATGAGGTTTTTTCATCCAACACTTCCTCCACCAACTTGACAAAGCATTCACCTAATGTTGGATCCAAAAACTTAATCACTATGCCGTCTTGTTTTTCAAATGATATCTACCTTTGCTTGAAGTTTAGGATAACAACATTATTGAAGGCCCACCTGATCCCTAACAACACAAGAGATATCTTGTCATCCAATTTCTCAATGACTTTAAAAATAGCATAAATTTTCATGTCATCAAAGTCGACTTCCATCTATTCCAGTCTACCATTGGAGAAGATCCATGATTGGTTTGCCAATCATAATTGTATGGGGGAGTATACCAAATTTGACTTTCTGATGAATTCCTAGAATTTAATTGGGAAGATATTTACATCCAAACCTAGATCCAACATGACTTCTCATACCTCGTGTCCTCCAATTAGTGCATTAAGTTTGAATTCTTACCCTAACTACCTTCTCTACACTCGGTGCAATGGACGATCAATTTTCAAGGCAACTTGTCATATCAACCATGCAAGTACCTCTTTGAGACTAGTCATGGCTTTCTCATCTTCTGATATGCATAGGAAGATCTCTAGCCACCTCTGTACCTCTTCCTTCATTGTCTGCAATAACACGTGTTTTCTTTTTCTGGACAACCAAGTCAAGGTGCGTAGTCTCTCCACATCCACTGAGTTACCCATCTTTGTATGGACAATTTCCCTCATGACCTTTGTTGCATATCACAAAAACACTTTATATTCGATTAGGTTGAATGTCAATGCCTTATGGAAGGCTCTACAAATTGGTCCTTGATATGTGTCTCCAAAACTTGTGCATGTCCTTGCTCCAGTGCAAGTGACAATATTAATACCTATGTACACCTTTCATGAATCAACACCACCAAGGATCTATAGCTCTGGATTAACCATGTCCGTAACTCATTGCCATCTATCATGTGCCTCTCATTTATCCATTAGCTTAGGGAAACCCTCAATATTGTTCTTGATGTTATGGTGGTGGTGACAATTAGGGTAACATAGTTGGAGAAAATTGTGTGCAATATGCCTCACCTCATTACAATTATAACACTACGATGGAGGATAGTTTGCATCATTCCTTGATGCTCGATTATTCTAATTATAATTCATATTTTGATTTTGATTCTGACCTTAGTTTCTACATTCCCCCTAAATCTATTTTGAACATATTCTTTTCTAATATCTCAACGAGTATAGATCATGCATGATCCTCCATATTGTGGGTGTTTACCCTGCAAAAGTTGTAATACACTACCATAGTGATGCAGGTCATGCCCCAGATTCCTATAGATCTCGCAAAGGGTTGCATCTACTTTACCTAACATACTTCTCGAGATTGAGTTACCTACCATCTTGACTTATCTCTATGGCATGGGGCACTCATTCCACAAGTGGCCTTTAGTCATGGACATTATACACCATATTAATCTCTTCCACACAACTTGCTTTCTCCAACTCCTAAATTTTCTCCATTAACATTGCTAGTTGGTATCGAAATTGTGAAAGTCTTCAAGTTAATCCTTGAATTAATGCTTCTGCCATTCTACTTGTAGACTCTAACAATATAGTGAATTCCAATGCTTCCCTCTGCTTCAACATCCATTGCTTGCAACAACAATGTGCGCAAATTAGGTAATTGACCTCCAATAAACCATTCTTTGTCTTACAACTCCTGGATATTATTGCTCAACTAACTTATCAAATCTTGGAACTATAGTTCATACTCCCAAACTCCACCTCTTCATGATTGATTTCCCTTAACTCTATAATGCTTTGTTGCTATAGTTTTAGCTTCTAAAACTCATTTATGAAGTCTACCTGTAACTGGATTAGAGTCACATCGTGCAACGTTGGAGCATTCTATTTTCATTTCATGTACCATTACAATGCCCTTCCTTGCAATGTTGTTTGGAATTCCACCAACCAGGTAGCATTTGGGTTCTTCATGCATTCCAAATGGCATCAAGAGGAACCAATGCTACTTTGCATCCTCATCACCTCTACCATGGAATAGAGGCAAACATGAAGACAATTCATTCAACCAAGTCATCTCCATTCTATGATGACTTTGAACCAACACAAATCCATGGGTTCCTATATGTTGGATCACCAACATTGCTCCTATGACAACACTTACAAAACTAGATAACACCAAAGACAACTTTTGACTCCCATGGGATGTCACACTCTCATTGTTCACAACCATTGTCATGAGACTAATTGAACTATTAATCAACCACAAACTTGCACTCTGTGAAATAATGGTCATGGGGTCTTAACAAATTTTGAAAGGTGTAATGGGTAGGAAATATGATGGACCAACTTCACTACCATTTTGGTCTGCTTCCTTGATGGTATGGAAATCTATAAGGTTAGAGTAGTAGAATGGTGCAAACTCAAACGCATCTTTGAAAACATCTTCCTAGTTCTTCTCATCCACAAATTCTACAGCAATACTGAGATTAGAAAAAATGGGTAGCATCTATGTGCCCATTGTCTGAGTATTTGTGTTCCTTGTGTCATCATGCAATCACCATTCCATTTCTACCAAATTTCTCTCCTCCTCAAACTCCTATTATTTTCTTAACAACATACTTTCTTGATCTTTAGATTTTGGGACAACAAAAGTTCCTTCAATTTCTCCTCTCATCCTCTACATCATCTCACATATCAATACAGTTCAAGACCATCACCTCTCATCAATGACTCTTACCTAATGTAAATATTTTCCATTTCTTCCCACCAATAGTACTCTATGATCTCTAATTATCTTTGTTGTCACTTCTACCATTGCCTTTCATATTCCACTGCCTTTACCATCACCCTCCCTCTAATTAGCTTGTGAAATTGATTCTACCATCGAGTCTTTTTACCATTCCACCCCGCCATGTAGGGCTTACACTTCCATCTCTGTGGGGTTTAGTAGCATACTCCATTCCACGATTAACATCTTTATTCACATTCATATTTCTTTTATGAGCCTTTGGTCTGGTCCTTTCTTAAAGATTTTTAGTGCCTTGGTCAAATACCGATGACATTCTACCACAAATTCCAAATCAAAGCCTTCTACTACACCTTTATACCAAAAATTAGCTACTCATGTCACTTTGTTGTCACATTGTTGAATCTTTACCAAATTTTTGGCAATCCACTCAACTTTGTATAGTGATTGCCAACATTGATGCTTCTTTGCAAGACTTTTAATCCATTCATGCAAATTCACTATAAATTATGCCCAAAAGATTCTACGCAAGCACTCAAATGAGTATTTCTCTTTAAATCTTGCAACATCCTCCCTCGTGTACACACCTCCCTAGAAGGAAATTCATGAATCCTTCCTCCAAACCAATATTTAATGTTGACCTATCCAACCTCCACTACATCTCTAGTACTATGCATCGATTAAGGTCCCAACAACGGAACCATGTTGTTGGCTCCATGACAATCCCTGAAAGGTGTCCAACAATGGTCTAATGTAGTCAAGGGCATTGACATATTCATCCTTCAAAATGGGAGGAGATCTCGCCCAAGGTGAGTGTGATAGTTTCCATTAAGTGATGTGAAAAGTCTTAAAGATTTCACAAGAATCACATTCCTTGGGGATTCATTCACATTCATAATGGCCGTTAGAACTAACAACATTGAAATTAATAACAAACACAAAAATATCATCTAGATTCAAGATGAATAAAAACACATAAGCAAAACAATGTCTCATTGTATTAATAATATGTGTGAGATTACACCACTTCCATGCAAAGTGATAATTGAGAGCTCATAACACCAACAACCTCTTTAATCTCTCAAACCTCTCTAAGTATAGTATAAGCCTCATGTGTGTGTGTGTAGCTAGAGTGGTTACAAAAGATTCCATAAGATATTATGGAATACACCAACTATAACCCACTCATACAAATAGGTTACAAAAGAGTATACATCTTTAGAGACATGCATGTAGTATTTGTAAAACTAGGTGCATATCATATATATAATGACTTCTTAAATCCTCATAATAAGGTTTATATGAAATCACATACTTAGGATTCTACAATTTCATCTTTTGTTGACCTCTACTATGCATCGATGCTTAGTCAAAACTAAGCCACAACAAATGCTATTGTTTCATCCTCAATACAGTGTGGCAAAGACATTGACATGGTCATGACTACAATACTATTTTCCCTTCCATTGGTTTCACTACAAGAAGAATCTATACGAGAGGTAAAAAGGAGGCATGAATTCAAGTCTTCAAATAAGAACAGGGACCTTATTCTTGTGTCTCCATTGAATGAGGAAAAGTAGTTACTGTTGATAGTGTCTCTAGTGATGCTTAACAGAATGGCCCGATGTATTGAAATCAAGGGCAAACAAGGTATAAACATGTCAAGTTGAGAAATAACCTCTAATAAATGAATTCAACAATGTATTATCTATATATAAGCATCGATGACTAATGAATAGAAGGAAAGCACTCTCCCTGCAACCATATGTAGATCCATTTAAGATTGGAGATTCTTTGTTAAAGGATAATATAACTTGAATTTGGTGAATGAAATGTTTTTTTTGTTGGTTTTGAATAGTCTAGACCAATTTATTAGAGCCTTTAGGTTGTCTCAGTTATTTTTCTATTTTGAGGAAGATTGTAAGAATTGGATTTATGGGGAATCGTGTAAGGGAAAACGTCCTTTGTTTTAGTCAGGACTCTTTAAAGAGTAACATTGAGTGTTAACAAGCATATATCTATGTATACTTTATACTTCTTACTAAAATAATAAATATACATTTTTTTGGAAAAAATAAATAAAAGCATTAATATAGTAGGAACTGTATTTTGTAAGGAGGAAATTGGCAGCGAGTTGGTGGACTACTCACTAGATCCATTGGAAGTGACTTTGATTTGGATCTCTCCCTATGTGAAGATTCATCCAAGTATAGCTCCTAGGGGCACATCAAGGAACTGGGGTCAAGGGCATTTCCTTTAGAGAAGAAAACTTGAGATATCCTAGTAGTACTCGTTAGGAATTTAGATGACAAGGGAATGTCGGGACATGAATGCCTCATTAATCATACTTCTGTAGGAAATGATGGGTTGGCGAGGAGGATTTTATTACACTAGTGTTTTCAAGGATGAAAGATGGTGATTGATGGTACACAGAGAGTCAACTTGTCAGTGTGTAGGCCTCCCTTCATCAAGCACATGAGACTTCAACTGCCATGCCCTCGAAGGAGGAGTTTTTACCCCCGATGAGTATCCCAACTATCATTCCATGCCCACAATTTCCTTTGTTTGGTGGTTAATGTAATTAGTGTGTTGAATTTATTGGGCAAGTCTTGGGTCTTGAAACTGCCTTTCGAGGAGCCATTGTGAACACGGTTAACATTCCAGCCTCACGATTTCCTTTATTTGGCGGATGATGTGATTCAGGTGCTAAGGTTATTGGGATAGTCCTGGATATAGAAACCCATGGTGGAGGAGCCATTGTTAAAGAGGTAAAGGTGAAGCTGACACCAAAGGGGTCCAACGGTGAGTGCAAGAAGTGCATTAAAAATAAAGCATGTTCGGTGAATCTAGTTCTCAGGGAGGACATAAAAATTAATGAGGTTGTAAATCATGCAAAAAAAGGTTCTTGTGGGGAGGTTCCATGGATGATGGATGGGGGAAAATTTGTTAAAGGATTAGATAAAGTTCCATTGGGAACTTAAGCTTCATTTACCTCCTCGATCCTTTACCCTTAATCAAGGTTGGATGGCTTTTATTATGCACTCCATGGAGGATGTGGAGAAACTTCTTGGTTCTGTCTAGAGGTAGGACTCTTCTCCACTATCTCTAAAGCTTTGTACACCCTCCTTCCATGCAAGGATAGAGAAGTTGGAGCTCACACTAGCTTGGGTGAAGCTCCCTAGTCTACCCTTTGAATATCGGTCCTTTGATATATTTAAGGCTATTGGAAATACCTTAGGCCATTTTCTAGATGCAAACATGTCCTTTCCTGAATGAGGCAATATGAAGATTGGGTGCATCTTGGTGGATTTGGATCTTTCCGAAGGTATATCAGAGAAAATGATGCTTAATCAAGGTTCTATTATCACTAAACAAATACTCGAATGTGCAGTTGTACCCTTCAAATGTTTGTGTTGTCATCGGTATGGTCACCTAGCCATTGACTATGGACTCCTCTTCAAGAAAAACGTGTGGGTGGAAAAAAATCTACAGAAGCATTGATAATGGGATAATTCTAGAAAGGAAGATGTGGTGAGCACTCATTATAAACCTCCATTGGAGATTGATTTGGTCTTGCACCCTCATGAATATTTGAGGTTGGAGGTATCTCTATTGGAGAAAGAAGGTGTTGCTGCAATAGATATGGAGCAACCAATTCACTCTCAGGAAATAGGCACTCAAAGGGTGACCTTCTAAAAGTTATTGGTGTCATCTTTGGGTAAGGTCTTGGATCGTGTTCCCCCTTTACATTCAATGTATCTTGTTCATACATCAATATCATTTGGTTTGTGGCCCATTAAAATATAACATATACATGTGATTGGGGGGTGGGGACTTTCTCGATGGACTTTCTAGATTCAACAAGAACCCTTGGCTTCTTATAGCTAATATAGATACACATGTGGGTTAGATGGAGGGGGTTTTACTTGAGAATTGTGTCACCCCCTTAAAGGAGGAAAACTTGTATACTGATGCAAAAGAAAACTCTAGTAGGTACAATCTAAGGCCTAGGAAGGAAGGATCTTGCAACTCTATTGGGGGGACTTCAGGGGGCCTTGGATGGAATGAATGGAAGGTTTCTAAGTGCAGTGGAAGGGGAAGGAAATCCTTTATTTCCAAGGCTTGAGAGAGAGCTGCAACTAAGGTGAAGGATAGTAGACAACTTTGATTAGTCAGGGTTCTTAAAGTAGGTTTAAACCAAAGGGAGGTTGATCAATGATCTGCATTTCCTTTAATGGTCAAAAGTTGGGGTCACTTTAAAAGAAATAAGCTCTTAAGAGAGTTATGGAGGTCCATAATCCTGATATTTTGAAGCCATGGGAACTAATGTGTGAGGGTGGGAGAATATTTATTAAGATGAAGAAGCTCTTTGGCGGCTGATATTACCTACATTGACTTTCGAGGTAGGTACGAGGGGCTTATAACTAGTTGAAAGGCTATATCTTTGTCTCTAACAATTTGTTGGTCTTTTGAGACGATTTTGGGGATTAAACTTTTCTCTTAGGGTTTGGGGAAAGAGATCACCTTTTTGAACTTTTAAGGTTCATATCAAAACAAATTAGAGTATTGGGAGAATGTTTTCAGTTGGGATTGGATGAGCCAAAAGAACACTATTATGGGAGGGGATTTGAACCTCTCACTAGGAAGCTCATAATTTTGGAGACCTCCTACACAAATAGATTCACTTACATACTCTTTTATGAGGAAGTTTAATGATGTAGGGCTTTATGAAGTTTGTAGAATTAAATTTTAACCAGCTTGGAGAAATAAAAGAGTTGGTCTTGGTTGAATTGACAAATGATTGTATAGATTTTTAATTTATGAACCTTTACTTGCTGACTCTCTCCAAGTTAGGCAATGGGTGAGTTTTGTAGGAGACTTTAATCTTTTTCCTATGGTTTTGTAATTGGCTTCGGTTGGGAGAAGTCCACACAATCCATTCAAATTCAACCATGTGTCGTTGGATGAGGAGGATTACATTAATGTTGTAAAAAATATTTGGGTACCTTTCGAGGAGGCTCATGGTCATTTGAACATTAGGTTGAAGGAAGCGCCTGATGCAAATTTCATTTATGTAAACAACTCAAGGTTGGTAGAGTAATTTGACAGAGAATTAACACCATAACAATACAAAGAATCAGTAAAAGCTCGAATATGATCTGTTGACGAACTGAGGATGCAGCAGAAGAATGGGAACGATATAATGAGTCAATCCATATCTGTGATCAACTCATGAGGACAAATGAACTGATACACAGTCATGATTAAAAGAGAGTTAAATCATGAGCATTATGAATAAAGAATAAAAAGGAAAAATGATATTATTTAAAGTTTAATATTATAATTTAAATGAAAAGGTATAATGGTTCAATATCAAAAGACATAATGTTTCAAATTCACACTAGTTGGAAGACTATATAAACAAGAAAGAATGGTGAGAAGAGAGTGTCTTGGTGGATTAAATATATTTATATATAATGGATTGAATGTTAGTTCATTCTATCAAGTTGGTGCATGTTTACAAGCTGAGTCTTGTTATGAGGTATGGATTCCTCACATCTCAGTTGGATCTAAGATCAACAAGATGGGACTTGTTATGAGGGTTGGATTCCTCATTTCTCAGTTGGATCTAAGAACTACAATTTGGGTCTTGTAATAGAGAGCTAGGTCTCTCATAGTTGTTTGAAGTTGAAGATATTCAAAGATTGATTTTATATGTATTTAGACAAGTTAAATAAATAAAAGTAAGATGTTATATCTACTTCATACAATTTGTGTTTTAAATGTTTATGAATAATTAATTGAACTACATATTTTATTCAATTAATTTAGTTAATCTATGAAAGTGTGAAAAGTAGCCATAAGTTCCATACACTGATTCACCCCCCCTCCTAGTGTCAAGTGTACATTTCAACAATTGGTATTAGAGCAGGCGCCTTCAGCACAGTTTAAACACTGGAAGGTAGATTCTAAAGAAATGGGTGGACAAATGACTCTCTCCACAAATGAAGCTCCCTTATTTGATGGAACAGACTATTCTTCATGGAGGGAAAGGATGAAAAGATATCTGAAGTCAAGAGGATCTGGAGTTTGGGATTCGATAGTAAGTAATCCCTGGAACTTAAATACTTCAAAGAGCGAAACCAAAACTGCAAATGAAGCAAGGAGAAACAAATCATTAGCCTTAAAAGCAGTCCAAGATGTATTGCCAGACCAAATCAAAGAAAATATGAGGCACTACAAATCTGCGAAAGAATTATGGCTCCAACTAGAAAATTGTTATCAGAATGAAGCACAGGAAGAAGAGAAATCCTATCAAAGTAAGGAACAAGACTCAGATAAAGAGGATTCCTGTCAGAATAAAGAACAAAACTTAGAAGAAGAGAATTCTTATCAAGACAAGGAATGTGAAATTCAATATGAAATAGATCAAGATCAAGAAAGAGAAGACCCTATAGAAGAGTATGACACAATCATGATGATATCATAATCCTTTAGCCAAAGAAAGAAAAATCATTGATAGGGGGAGTTGTAGAATACAAGAAGGAGAAAATGGACAAAGGAGAGCATTGCTTTAGGGGGAGTATAACCTCAAAGGGAACAAGAAAATATCATTTTTGTCATTTTTGAAAAAAAGGGGAGAAGAGAAAAAGTAGTAGAGAGGTTCCAGGGGTATCAATCAACAAAGATCAATTGATAAAAAAAAATGGTATTGGATCATTTGGTATCAATCCTCAATTGATATTCCTATGAAATATCACAGAAGAATAAGAAGTAGATCAAAAAGATCAGTAAGATTCATACTCCTTTTCTGTTTGACAAAGGAAATTCAGTAAAAACTCGGGAGGAGTATTTTGGTTATCAAATAAGAAAGTAACTAGATTAAGGTTTAAAAGACCTAATCACTACAAATTGGTATCACTACAAGTTAGTATCAAGAAGACTACCTATTTAAACACAAATATCCCAATGGACTGAGATAAGCAGTTAGTAAATTCACAAAGGGAGAAAAATAGTCTCAACGTCACTCTTTGTCATTGATGTCAAAGGGGGAGAGAAGCAGTAAAACAAAGTTAAGCAGAAAACAAATTTGCTATCAGATAGAAAATAATATCAATGATATGGGGAGCAAAGGTCTCAAATCATTTTTGTTTTACAGATATGTTTCCCTCACTGACAAAGGGGGAGATTGTTGGCATTATTGATTGTGTGTTGTCATTGATGGCAACATGAGTCAAACATGTACAATAATCAGAGAAAAGGAAGATCACCTTAGGAGCAGAGAAAGATCACATTGTGGCAGAAGCAATTTGTGATCATTGTTGATCACGATAGGATCAACAGTGATCCTATGATTATAAATCTCAGGAGAGGTAGCATGGAGAGAATCCATGTACAAAAGGAGTAACGAATCATAAGGAATTAAGAGCTCGGGATAGTTAGCGACTGAAGATCTGTGCATAAAAGAATGCACAAACAATTATTAAAAGCTCAAGAGAAATAATGATGAACAAATTAGAAGGAGGATATGTTGATCGAAGCTCAGGAGAGATGGCGCATTTGAAATAACACAGGATATAGAGTTATGTGAGTACATAAAATCTTTATAAAGGATCAAGCAAACGAGATTCATTCAACCACAATTCAGATGCAAAACCCCACCATCAGATCATAGAGGTAACGTGCGTAAAGAAGAAAAGAATCGTGGCCGTCTGTTGAAGATTTGGGAATGATTTAGATTGTAAGACCTAGATTAAATCTATATCGTCAAATTGACTACTAAGAGTCATGGACCGTCGATCATGGAAATGACGTACACATGGTCAGCCTGACATTGACCACTTCAGATAATATTGAATTGAAGGAATTTAAGCTAAAGTCGAAGTTTTGAAGTAAAAATAAGTCGTTAGATCTAAGGAGCACTTCAAGATCAATGTTAGCCATCAGATCAGGGTTGCGTAGCAACAGTAAACTCCGACGATGACCACTTTGGTGAAAAGGAGTTCGAATTGAATCAAAATTCTCGAAGCCCGAATTCATGAAGAAAAGCCAACCGTCCAATCTAAGGAACACTTCAGGAAATATCCTGACCATTGGATCGAGTAAAGTGGAAGGATAGGATAAGCAATGCCAAAGGCCCGAGATCCCTAATAGTCGAATTCCTGACGACCGTTGGATCGTATTAAGCTTTTCAGGTTAAAGAAGGACTGCTAGATGAAGTCAAGTTACTTGAGGTTTATTTTTCGGGGAATCTCACTCCAGTAGAACTGGGAAGTGGGAAAAATCGAATAACCCAAAGTCCCGAAGGCTGAAATGAATATGGACCATTGATCTAGAAATGATCACAGTCGTTGGATGAATCCAAGCGGAAGGATAGCGTAAGCACTTCCATGCTGACAATTTCGGCGTTGACCACTTCGAAGAAAAAGCTTTAGAACATGTAAGTTCACCCGAAGGCCGAAACTCCAAAGTCATGAAGTAAAACATGTGGCACACACATTGAGAGACCATGTCATCATAGTCCACAAGACCACGTTATCAAGGACACGTGGCATAATAAGATGGTGACAAGTGTCAAGGTCTAGTTGGCACTTTAGGTATACGAAAGTCACGAATATAGGTGACAAGTGGCAACCACTCAGTCAGTGTCACGTCAACAATGACGACACAAACCACATCACAATGGGATTACTAACTTCAGGGATATCCAAGCCTATGTTATGAGCTAATTGTCGAAGGCCAGAATCACGAAGTAACGTTAATCATTGATCCAATTCGAGAGCATTCGCGATCGTTGATCAAGTACAGTGGAAGGATAAAGTAACCGTAAATCACGAAGTAACGCTAATCATTGAACTACTTCGACAGCGTTCTCAACCATTGATCAAGCATAGTGGAAGGATAGCATAAGCGGAGGTGTTAACCGACAACAAGCAGTGATCACCGCTTTATGACTTATTCGGTAGGTAATCATTCCAGAGGGATTGAACTATCTTAGAGTTTGAATATCCCGGAGTCCAGAATCTCTGAAGTTCTAGAGTAAATAACAGACGTCAATCTCAATGTCCAATTAAAACACGCTCATTGATTTTGATAAGTGATTAAGCACATGTTTGGCTTAATACCTAGCCATCGTCTGTGGTCATATAGAAGTCTCGAAGTGAATGAGAATCGTCCACTCAACTGCAAATTAAGTAATGACCATCAATTTGATTGAAGCCTCTAGATAAGCCAGGATCGTCCATCCAACGAAAGATTAATATTGACCGTCTGATCTACTAGTGAATATAGTATACGCACTTCGGAGAAATATACTCTAGAAGGATTGAATGACTGCAAAAGACCAAAGTCCCAAAGGACAAAGTATCAGAGAACCTGGTTCCAACACCGGTTACGTGATAAGGTAAAGATGCTATAGGGGCTAGAAGTAATAAGCCCTTAGACGCTTGAATACGATCCCATGTAGAAGAATAGGGGCGGAATAAGAAAGCACTAGTAACAAACACTTAAATGGATAAGCCTGTGGTTTTGAGCTCACGGTCATTTGAACATTGGGTTGAAGGAAGCGCCTCATACAAATTTTATTTCTGTAAAAAACTCAAGGTTGGTAGAGTAATTCAACAGAGAATTAACACCATAACAATACATAGAATCGATAAAAGCTCGAATATGATCTGTTGGCGAATTGAGGACACAACAGAAGCATGGGAACGATATAATGTATCAATCCATATCTGTGATCAACTCATGAGGACAAATGAACCGATACACATTCATGATTAAAAGAGAGTTAAATCATGATCATTATGAATAAAGAATAAAAAGGAAAAATGATATTATTTAAAGTTTAATATTATCATTTGAATGAAAAGGTACAATGGTTCAATATCAAAAGATGCAATGTTTCAAATTCACACCAGTTGGAAGACTATATAAACAAGAAAGAATGGTGAGAAGAGAGTGTCTTGGTGGATTAAATATATTTATATATAATGGATTGAATGGAAGTTCATTCTATCAGGTCGGTGCTTGTTTACAAGCTGAGTCTTGTTATGAGGTTTGGATTCATCACATCTCAATTGGATTTGAGATCAACAAGTTGGGACTTGGTATGAGGGTTGGATTCCTCATTTCTCAGTTGGATATGAGAACTACAAGCTGAGTCTCTCATAGTTGTTTGAAGTTGAAGATATTCAAAGATTGATTTTATATGCATTTATACAAGTTAAATAAATAAAAGTAAGATGTTATATCTACTTCATACAGTTTGTGTTTTAAATGTTTATGAATAATTAATTGAACTACATATCTTATTCAATTAATCCAGTTAATCTATGAAAGTGTGAAAAGTAACCATAAGTTCTAGACACTGATTCACCCCCGCTCAGTGTCAAGTGTACATTTCAACAGACCATTCAAGTTCTCGAGGGAAAAATGGAATTGCAATATTCATGGACTCTTGTAATCAACACAAACAATCAAGCAAAGGCTTACTCCTTCAAGGTTTGAAATTAACCATAGATTGACAAATCCAATCTATAATTGTGATTGGAGACTCTTCAACTATCATCCAAACATTGATAAAAGATCAAAGCGCGAGTAACTCTAGGTTCTATTTGATCCTCTCGAGAATAAAGCATGAAGTGACATGTTTCAAAAGCATTAATCTTTTCAAGTCCTCCATAATCAAAATGTGGAGGTGGACATTTTATCCAAAAGGCCATGAGAGAAAAATTTGGTACTTTAAGGGTCAATGGCTCATTCCATTATCAACCCATTCCTTCATAGTGATTCACCTCACACCAAGTACAATCATTCAAATGGAACCACATGTCGAGCACATGGGATTACCACTCCCAAACTCATGGATTATATCAAAGAGATGGCTTGTCCAGATGCACATGTTTTGTTTGGTGCATGAGCTAGGATTTAAAAGTCGTGAGTGTGAATCACATAGTGTGGGTGGAACAATGTAATTTGGATTTGACATTTCTAGGGGCCATGGACACAACAAATGCTCCATTGCCCTCTCTCCTTTAGCACAACATTCTAGTATAAAACTTTGGTGGGACTTCACTCAGTTTCTTTTGGTAATTCTCTATAATTTGTAGTGTGAATTTCGTTCTTCTCTAATTTTATCTACTTTGGTTTGCTTTGGACTCTATCACCTCTTTTCTATGGGGTCCTTTTCTTGTTTACTAGCTCTATTGGCGGTGTTGTTTTGCGAAAAAACTTTGAGTGTTATTGACATGACTTTTTTCTTGTGCATGGAAAGGGAAATTGTCTCTCAATATAGCCTTTTCATGGGGGTATCGTTACGGTTTTGGGAGGCCCAAGGAATGATGCAATTCTACACATGTCTAACATCTGGAATGGATACGAAGGAGGTAGCAAGAACTCTCTAGGTGAATGAGGAGGAAATTAAAGAGAATAATGAGCAAATTGATTTAATTGCAGAGAAAATGCAGGTATGTGAACATTAAAGTAGGCTTCATAATGAATCCTTTTCGAAGACATTGGCCTAGCTAAACTAAAGGATTCTACAACTAGAAGTTGAGTGTGTCTTCCTCAAAAGCACTCAATGGAGCCAACATGTTGACTTATGTGCCTCTAATCAATTGCCTATGGACTCTATTGGAAATGGAGGAAATAAAGAAGAAAGCACATTGAAACAACATTCTAAAGCAATGGAGACATGAGACCTGGAGATAACTCATCCTATGTAGAGTGTTATAGCAATATTTGCCTCACCTTATGCAAATTTTCTCATAAGGCCTTTTTCCATTTCCCTATGCAGACTTGAAGTCCCTTTTTGTAAATCCCGGAGCCAAAAATAATATTTTTCCATATATACGCGACCTAACTATTATACAACATGCGTATATGCAGGTTGCACCACTACAGCCCGCGTACATCAGGTTTTGTGCCCAAAATTAAAAAATAGTGTCGGTTTTCCATGTCACGTCACAAGATCCATGATTCTTCACCTTCCATATACTAAAAACGATTTGACTCGACCCTTCAGTTCCGCTTGAAGGTTATAGATGGGCCATATCCGAGCTATGGAAAAGAAGAGAAGAATTCAACTTTGAGAGCAAAGTTACTCTGGAGAAATTATTCACTTCATATTGAGTCTACATCCCTTTGTCCTTTTCAGTCTGAACACATTGTTCAGCCCCCAAGCTCTCCCCTACTTGATTGAGAACCTCATTGTCTCTCTTACATGAGCTTGTCTTTGGTGGAGGAATTAAGTGGTGGAGGCCCAATTGGAAGGGACTTAGTTTCTCGGTTCCGAACTATGCCGGCACATAAGTTTGTAATTCATTCACTTCTGTTGATTACATTTTAATAGAAATACTCTTTTCTTGTCCAATTAATATCTTGAAAATATTTGAATTGTTATTCCATGGGCATATTTGTTATGAATGTTGATGGAATATGTTATTGAATGTGCTAACTTTATATATTATCACCATATGCTTGTGTTTCTTGGTTGTTGTGGACAAGTTGCAGGTGTATTGCTTTGAGTCAAGTGCTCAACGGTGGACTTCATCGAACGTTTGGATGAGGTAGGCTCTTTATCTTGTCTCATTAGCATATTTACTTATATAACATATCTGAGATTAGAGTTGATTTCTGCAATCATTTCCGTCTGTTGTGGTTTACCCCTAGCCATAGACAGATTTTCCTCGTAACATAGAGAATGAAGGAAGCTGGTAGTTGTAATATTATCTAAATTTTTCCATGTAGTTCGAAGTTTTATTGTTATTAGGTTGTTTTGTAGGATTTATACTTATGTAATTTGTTGGAAAACATTGTTATTAGTTCCTTATAGGTAGGAGAATCTTGACATTGAACTATTTTGCTTGGCCCGTATGGGCCACCTACGAATAACGTACTATGATGTCTAGCCCCTATGGGCCACCTACAAAAAACTTTGATACCATTTATAATAGACAAAATTAGATTATGCACACTAATTAATATCTAAGTGAAATATTACAAATTAAATAAGATATAAATGAATAAAAGAGTACATGTCTTATATATACGCATCACATGGCAAACGTTCTCTAGCTTATCTATAGAAGACCTATACAATTTAATATTAAACACACCTACACTACCCCATTATAGCCCATGTAATGAAACTTATGTTCATTACAGCAATTTATTAGCATAAACAATAGAGCTCATTGTTTGATCCTCTAATGCCAATTTGTTGGCTGCCCTATGTGTTTTATAACAAACGTGTCTATCAATTGAGTCTCAATATTTATGCAAATAAGTATGCTTATTATATTTTCCTATGTTAGTTTTGTATGACCATCAAAGTCCCTTAAAAATGTAGCTTTTTATTGCTTACTTGCCTCAGAGTATATGTTACCAACAATGGTTTGGGTTTCAACCCATATAGACATAAAATTGCACACATGCAATTTTTTTTAGAGGTTATGCCAATCCTTATATACTCACTTTCTATAACCATAACCATTCAAATTCAATTCTTCCATGAATGCTTCATTTTCTTGAACTACTTTTGTAGACATCTTTTTCTCTTTCATTTCCTCTGTAGGAGCTATGATCTTATCCTCGAAATTTCTAGACCTCCTTGTGGATTATATAGTTCTTTATCTTCCTGGTTATATAAGAAATCAATTGACCCAACTCATTCAACCTAGTACTTGTGTTCAAAAGTTGCATTGTGACATTCTCCTTCTTTGTTGCCACCCATATTATTGTTTTGAGCATGCTCTTTAAATGCGAGCTGACTCAATGGATCTTCCCTAAAGGTGGTGAATTGGTACCTAGAGATATACAATACATTGATTGAATATCTAATGATAATGCATTGTTGTAAACCTTCAATTTTTCTTTGAACTTAGTTTCTCTTGTTTTCAAAGTTGCATCTTCTAATTTTTATCTTTGAACATTTAATTTGTCTATTTGGGACATTGGAGTATAATGTTCCAATGTGACTTAATGTAATAAAGGCACATTACATAAGTAGTTTTAATATTTAATAATGATAGACATTATTTTTTTTCAAAGAAAAACTTCATGGGATCCTCCCCTCTTACCCAAAATATCCAAATGGAGGGAACTCAACCACTAACCACAATAACATGTGGTAACCCTTCACGACTTGATTAGATTTGAACCTATAACCTATGGCCTCCCTGAAAACAACATGCTTCAGGTGGATGGTTTAATCAATTGAGATAACCCTTGGGGCTCAACAATGACATGCATTAAGTTTAATAGGTGTAATTAAGAAAAGGAAGATGGGCCACATAACTGCCTTTTTTTCCAAAGGAAAATTTCATAACTTTATATTAATGAGGTGAAAACAAAAGTTACATATTGAAAGTGCATAAAAGCATGTGGGGATTTAAAAAAACAAAAAATAATTGTTGTAAACAATACTTGAATTGTTTATCATCTATAAACTATCTCCATTATAATGCACACAAATTAAAATCAAAACTATGGCTCAATGCCTTACATCACTTTCCAAATATCATCCTCAGAAACACCTTGTGGATGTCTCTACTCTAAAGCGACTGCTTGCTAAAAAAGATTAGGCATAGGTTGTTATAGGTTTGGGAAAAAAAACAATATACAAAACATAAAGAGAGGTTCCTACTCCATTAATTTGGATGGACTAGGCCCTTAACTTCAACGTATGCCACTTGCAAAAGCCCCGATGGTCCTAAGATTGCCACTTTTGATAAAAACATCTACTTTGAAATTGATTTTTCAATGGACATTATTTAAGCTAATTACTTCAAATTAATGAGCTACATTGTAGATCTAATCCAAAAGAGGCTTGAGAGTAAGACTATGAAGCCCACAAGTCCCTTGAACCCATTCAATAACTAGTTTAGAGACACCCATGACTTGTAGTTTGTGTAAATTTTTATCCATAACCAATTTCAACAAGTTGATGAATGCATGAGTTTCATCCTAGTTATTAGTTCCTCAACCTAAGCATAGCTTGAAAGAAAAGTTTGAGCCATTAAGAAAGAACAATATACCTCCAACACTATGTGGGCCCGAGTTACCTTGGCTGGCACCATCCAAATAACCCCAAGGATATTATCTACCTATCACTAGAGGTTGAAAGATTTGGATTTTATAACACGTGGTTGATTTAAATCTTTATAAACAAATTTAATGCTATGGAATAATTCCAAAGAAGTAAAAGATTTACCTTCAAACAAACGTGCATTTGGAGTGATCCATATCACTCATGCCACAACATAAGGGATAGATTTACGGGTTTTAGCAACTTGACCATTCATCCGTTTATGAAGTGCTTCATTTAGTGAGTTACTATACCACTACCCCATTCCTCCAGATACATTGAGTACCTTGTTCTATGATTCTCTTACAAATGGACAGTTCAACAACATATGTTCATTGGTCTCCTTGTTCCACCTTACATGTATAACATACTCCTAGACCATTTCAAGATCTTTTTTGAAAGTTACCCCATGTTAAGACTTTTTTGCTCAAAGTTAACCATAGGAAAAGCCTCGATTTGAATGGAGCTTTCAACTTCTACAATGACATCCACCACCAACACTTAGTTGTTTCTTCATCTAGAAACATGGCTTTGTAGCCCAAAGTAGTAGTGTATTCACTTGATGGATTCCTTGACCAAATTAATGAATCCTATTCATCCTTGAGATGTATATAATTCTCCTTCATCTTTCATATGAAAGTGTCCATTAGTTAGCTTCCTCACCTTCCAATCCTATATGTTTAGCTTTCTTCCATCCATGTTGCCAAAAAGTATTTCTACCCATAACTGTAGTATCTCCAAGATGGGTGATCCCTTGTTGAATCAACCTTTCTTTGGTACCTTTAGAGAGAATGTGATTGTTTCCACACCCTATCCAAGGGTCCAGTCCCATCCTTATACTATGTTCATTGCCTACCTTCCAAGCCAATCAATTCCCTAAAAGGGGAAAAGCCAACACCAATGTTTTTAACATAGTTGATGAATTTGAGAAAGTTTTGTTCCTTTGGCTTATCCATTGTTCTATTGGCAGGGGTCCATGTATTTGGTTTTGATAACCTATTTCCATATCCCATTAGACTTAATCAATCTCCATAGTGTTGTTCCTGAGATTACACTTAAGGCTTAGAAGCGTAATGTCAAGGCATCATAAATATAGAGGTTGATTTTAAGAAGTGCTTTTTCTTCCGATAGTTATATAAAACTTAATTCCTCAAATGAAAATAAAAATAGAACAGTACAGAGGCCGTAATTTGTCGTCCGAGTCGATTTATGAAATCCTGTGAGGTGAGGGAAATTTACAAAACTGTTAAACAAAACAAGGCATCAATGTAGAGATTAATCTTATCATGTTCACAGTAGAAGAAAATAAAGCATGCACTCTTGAAAGGATATAAGATTTAATTATCCAAGTAGCTAACATGTCTTGTATTTGTTGACAACAAATACAGAGGAAAAATTGCTTGCTTAATGAACAACCGGTTTGGTGTGATTACAGTGGTTCTGTTACTAAATTGTAAACACTCACTTATCAAAGAGACATTTAAACAAACAAGAAATATGGAGTACAAAGGAGAAACATAACTCAAACTGCACAAAGATTGGAATCTTTGTCTGCACTTGTATTAATTCTCACAAAAGGAGATTTTCTCTTAATTACATTCGGAAAGAAGCAACCTTTGTTCAATCTTTGAAACATGTATTTATACAAAAGGTTCTCAACCCTAAGCGGTTGGAATTCTCCTTATTTCTAAAATAGTAAAATTACAAAATGTAAAATCTGCAACGCTTCACTTGCATCTCCCTTATCTCTTCGCTATGATGGCGGAGGCATTTTTTCTTCTTGTTCTCCAACTCAAAAACAACTGGTCTTCTAATCATGATCTATACAAATAATGTGTATAGGTTATCTCATTGGTTTTCATAAGTGTTGCATTTTCCCTGCTCAACACATTTGACACACATCCCCACAAATTGCACCACCAATCTGGATGGCTCTGTTAAGTCGTTTGCCTCAAACATATATAATTTCTTTTCTAAGTGAGGCAGTTTGCCTTCCATTCTCCTGTCTTCTGAAACTATAGACTGTAGTTGCAGACTGGGCTTCACTAGCCACCTATCTATCTGAGTAATATCAATCTGTTTTAATTGCAAGATTTCAGCCCGAGCCTCTTCGATGTTTGTCTTGATATTAAGTTGATGCTTTGCTATATCAACTTGTCCCAAGACTTCAGAGATATTATCTTTTCCAAGGCCTAATGACTCTTTGTCGAGTGAATGAAAAGTTTCTTCACAATCTATCTTCACTTCCTTAGCCATTCTTTTACTTTCCACTATGTTAGTCTCCCGAGTCTTCAGTATAATATCGCTTCTAGTTTGTTCTAAGGGAGACAATCTGGAGACCATAGATATTCCATCTCTTGCCGACACCACAACTGCTTCTTGGAAATTGGCCCGAGCAACAATAACCTCTCTTTCCTTTAAACAAATGTTATTAAGGATTGGTAAACCACCCGAAAATGGTTTTGGATAGCTTCTACCTCAGTGAAAAGTCTTTGTTGTGATGATCCCAACTTCTCACACACCTCCAACACCTTTGTTTGGAAAACTATCATATCTACAACTATATTTTTAGTCGAGTTTATTATGGCTTGTAGTTGTTTTACCAACTCTCCCTTCTGAAAGGCCCATTCTCTACTCGCTTGTGCGTTCTTGTGAATTTCGTCGACACTGGATTTGAGCTGTAGGATTTCCTGTGTATCACAAACTCTAATATGCTTGAAACTCTTTTTCATCTCACTCCTGACTTCCTGCTCTACAATCTTTAATTTGTCCCACAACTGGCTCACCAACAGATCCTTTTGCTTCAACTTCTCCTTCAAGTTTCCCACTAAAAATTGGTTTGTTGTTGAAAAATCTCCCAACAAGCCTGCAACATTTGTAGCAAAGTCTTCTTCTTCTAGGGCCTACCCATCTAATAGCACCCTGTGCTTCTTGACAATCGCACCATCCCTTTGATGTGTTTCTCTTCTTACTACCGCCCTTCTCTTCTTACTGAAGAATAATTCCAAAGGAGGCATCTCTTCTGCCGAAATAGGTATAAGATCTTTTATGAATACAACTTCTGCACTCGTGTTCCCTCTACTGAACTGTAAGGGTGTGACAGATTGGATAGGATTGCCTATCTCAGTGGATGGTTGCTTACCGGCTATCTCAGTAGTTGGTTTACCTGGCATGGACATTGGCTTTTCTTCTCTCTTTTTTATCAAGGCCTCAGTCTGAGTTTCAGCGTGATCGCTTGGTGGAATTGTCAATGTGGTGTCTTCCTTCTAAGTCAAAACCTCAGTCTTCTCCAAACTTTCTTGAGCATCCTGTTTACTGGAGCTCCCTATTTCCAAGCTCTGGGTCTCAACTTGTTGTGTAGCCGGAGGTATTAGTGTCTCTCCTTGCAATAATTTGGGAAGGCTCTTTCTTCGATGCTTATGGAAGTTATAAAAATCGACCAATTTTTCTGGAGCCAGAGCTTGAACTCAACTCAAGACCTCCTGATAGGACCTTGCTCTTCGAAATACTTCATCCTGAGGAGAATCTTCATGTTGATATCTTTTCAATTTGCAGAGGGCCATGTGATTACCTACAATCTTCAACGGATCGTGCTTCTTGAATTCAATATTGACGAACTTGATTTCTTCGAGGGCCACGGCCTCTACTTTCGAATGGTTGAAATCCAGCAGAGAAAACGTACCAATCTGTAGGGGGGAAGGCGGGCCATACCCTTTTCTGTACTGCTTTCATCTCCTTACTAATTCCACCATGCACAGTTTGATGTGCTACTTCATGACACACCAATCGATCTGGTAAAAATTCAGGTAGAGCATGTGGAGGAACTGAACAACCGAAAACCCTAATATAGAAGAAATGCTCTTCAATGTACCAGTCAACTATCTTGCCTAGGTTAGCCACTACTTTGTCATAAATCCTGGGAGGTGGGCAACCATATATAACAATATGCATTGGCACCACCACCCAGTTGCAGATTTCATAGAAGAAATCTTTCGCTTTATCATCCCATAGTTTCGAATGATAAACATGTATGGGCTCAGCACTAGTTGGAGTCTAGTTCCAGCCCATCAGAGGAAAAATTGTCATAAAGTAGACGACGTCCATGATATAAGCTGACATGAAGAATGAGGTAGGTTGCCCCTTGGCTTTTAGTGACCGATATTCTGTAATCTCCTTAACCAATCTGTGTGACAACATCTTGACCAAGTTAAAAGAATACCCCTCTGCCACCGTGTGCATAATAGGCACCCACTGTAACAAGAAATGGGTTGTGTTTTCCCTCCCATATAGTCTACACATCATCATTGCTACATACATTATGTGAGGCTCTAGTGAAGAGACTGTGTATACACCACGAGAGTCAGCTCTGAACTTCTCAGGGCGAGAGTACCAATCCTTAATTAAGTCGGGCATATTTTTTCCATATTGGACACATTCCTTCTTGTCAAAGTCCACTAGGAAATTGGCATTGTAAATGAAATTGGGAGCTGGAGACAATTTGTACATTACCTGTAAATGTTATGGATGGAAAGACCCAACTGCGACCTTCTGTGAATTGACGATGGTCCTGGTCGAGATATCAACATTTTCCAGTGCCCAACCGATCATATCATTGTAAGGCAGGAGTCCAGGCCTCGTTGCTATCTTATGTAGCTCTAATTGGGCCACAATTTTGTATTTGGTAGCCAGGGTCTCTGTCTCCTCGTCACCTGAATCATTTGGGCAATTGACCAATTCATATTGTAGAATATTGAATACTTGCGTCCAAGATTTAATGGTGTCTATGCTTATGGGCGAAGTGTCGGAAAAGACATCTGTGTTCTGGTTCGAACTTTCACCAGGCGCTTTAGTTGCTTTTCGTGGAGCCATGGTATCAGGTCACAAAACTCTGTTATTTATCATAGGGAATGCACAAAATTCTTTATCTTGAAAACTTGTTGCTTAGTAAAAATGCACAATGAAATTCAAATTCAATATTCTTTTCCTTTAATTGCATCGATTAACGCATACCTTTACTTTCCTTAATGGAAAAGATTTATGCGGTGTTCCGGGATCTTATTTGGAATGATTTCCATAAATCAATTATTAATGATTAATTTTTGGTGGTTCGTGATTGGGAAAAGCATAGATGAAATTTGAATTTATCCGAGTCATTATTTGGCGACGGATTAATTATGAGATAATCGTCGTTAATGCGTCAGTTAATCGCACTTATCGTTAAGTAAATTTCAGAATTTCGGATCTCAGTATATCCTATAATGGTTCATGATATGACTTATGAAACGCGAAATCATGATGTGATTAATTAATTCTAATCATGTTTAACCCTTTTAAATAAACATAATTAACTTAAAAAATTTCGGGGTTTCATATCTCGGGATATTGATAGTCGTTCGAGGTAGGATCCCCGAAACGCGAAATCGCGAAGTAATTAATTAGTCGTTAATCTTTTTTAATTCTTAATCAATCTAGCTTAAATCTTAAGACATTCTGGGAGTTCGGGCTTTGGGATATTAGTGATACAATAGATGGTGAAGACTCGATTTCCGAAATCGCGAAACTATTATCGATTTTCTAATTGGATTTTAGTTTCTTTTAAGTATTTATACTTCATTCGTTTGGTCGATTAACTTCATTTAAAAGTCCGACAGGTCATTTTCGTAAAGATACGTCGGAGATTAACAGGTATACGTGTGTGGTGACTTGGAACTTTGGAACGCTTTTCGCGTATCGGGACTTTGGAAGTGAGGCATGTTGAAACGCCTGAACTACAAAACTTCGAAACCCGAAATTACGAAGTATTCTATAGAGATTTGACTCTTTAACAAGTAGGCGACTCCATAACTTCTAAGAGATTAGAATCGTTTGATTTGATGGCAGATTTCATCAACGGTGAGAAACAAACGTGCGTTGTTTTTATTTAAACGAGAATGAAATCTACTTAAAATCTAAATTTTAGAAATATATATATGTTCCAACACATAGGCTCATAGTTTCTACAGCTCTTCCAAAGTGGTGAATGTTTTTTAAGCCCCAACCTCCCATGGCCTTCGATTTGCCCATTCTCATGCATTTTACCAATGGAAATCCTATTTTCTTGCCACCTTTTCACATCAAATTGAAGCATTTCCTTTTAATTTTCTCCACTGCATCAACTTGAATGTATGAGAGGGAGTGCCAATATATTGGAATGGCTTCCAACACCGACTTTATGAGAGTTAACTGACTCTCCTTGGACAACTAACAAGAACACCATCCCAATATTCTTTTCTTTGTGTTTTCATACAACCACACCCAATCCCTAAAAACATATCCATTTGCTTCTAGAGTGAACCCCAATAATTTTATCCCTTGGTTGAATTCTAATACTTGAAAAGGTAAAAGTTGCACCACTGTTATTTTTTATCCATCATTAAGTCTATTAAAAGTAATAAAGGATTTCTACATGTTAATTTTCATATGCGTAGCTTCACAATGAAGAGAGAGGACTTCCTTAATATAACATGCATTCGTGATTGAGCTGCCACCAAATAAGAGAACATCATCTATGAACAAGAGATATGAAAGAGAGATTCCTACCCAAATTCACTCTTTTTAGTTTGCCAGTCCTCTTGTAAGCTTTAATGATCCTACTTAAGCTTCAATACCGACATGAATAACGAATGGAAAGATGACAACCTTTTCTCAAACCTTTGTATGATTTAAAGAATTTTCAATCATATCCATTTACTAGAACAACAAAAGTGGGGGAGCTCAAAAAACCTCCAATCTAGTTCGTAAATGGTAGCCGAAAACCAATATGTAGTAAAATTAATCTAAAGAATAACCAACTTACCCTATCATATGCCTTTGACAGATCAAGCTTAATAACCATTGAAGGATCTTTTTGGTCTTGATTGAGTGCAAGCCTTCTTGGGTTACCCCCGCTGCATCATGAATTTGCATGTTTTATAGGAACCCAAATTGTTCCATAGATATTGATTTTGAAAGGATTGGCTTGAATATTCGAGCTATTACCTTTATAATTATCTTATATACTAAATTATACATAATATTTTGGTGAAAATAATCAAACGAGTTGGGTGTTTCCTTCTTGGGAATACAAGCTAAAAATGCTCCATTGAATGAACCTAAAACACTGCTTGAGACTCTTTATTCTTCTATAGATGCTAATATATCCTCGTCTAACCACCCTTATAGCCCCTAAAAAAATTCCATCAACCAACCATCCAATCTTGGGATTTTGTCTTTACGAAAAGAGAAGATTGCTTCCTATAATTCTTGTTTTGAAACTTCAATGAACAATTCATAATTTGCCTCTTGATCTATTATTCTTGAAAATAACCCAATAGAATGAATTACCTTAGTTATGTTTGCCTTGTTCGAAGCTGAGAATAAATAAGAAAAGTGATTGACTCTAATCTCTGCAATTTCTTTGAAAGTTGATGCCTTACTGCCATCTTTCCTATGTATTTCCTAAATAGTATTCTTGTGCTTCCTCACTTTGGAAAAACTTAGAAAAAAATCTATGTTTTCATTTCCCTTTTCCAACCACAAGGCTCTGCTCTTCAATCTCCACTTAGCCTCTTTCCATTCTAATAAGTCTATTTTTTGGTCTTCTAATGCTTTTAGAACTTCATTTCCTCATCATAAAAAACAAACGCCGCTATTGTTTTGTATATAATATTCTCCTCTATTTCGTGAAGTTTTCTCTGGGTGTTTTTATATTTTGCTTTGGCCCATTCCATCACTGCCCTTTTCAACCTTTGAATATTAAAACTTAGTTAGAACATTGTTGATCCTTCTACTAGAGGATTAAATTTCCTCCTCTGATGTTTGACTAGAGAAATAATTCCTTATCTTATTGTCAATTAGAATTGAATTTGAATGGAATTGGGGGTTTCTAGTCTTCTTTTTCATTTTGAAAATATGTTGGGACATGGTATGAGGGACCCCTTGATATGATCTGGGTTGTAAGCCTATTTGTTTTTTCCAATAATTTTTTAGACACAAAAAATCATTCTAGTCTTTTTGAAACCCCCTCCCCGCCATTATGAAAATCCCTCCTATTCAATTTCATGTCAACAGGGCCCATATCACATAAATTGGTGACTTTTGTCTTGTGCAATAGGAAGTTTGCTAGCAAGTCCATTTATGAGGTCTCTCCCCAAATATCCTCTCGATGCAACATGAAATTGAAATCTCCTTCTACCATCACACAATATTTCCCTAAATTTTGGGGCCAAAAGAATTATCTCAAAAGGGTTGCCTCTGTAAAATTGGACCACAAATGTTACACACCAAGGAAACCATTATTAAATCCTTTGATATCAACTCTGTCCAAATTGTCGAGGGAGAATGCATGAAATTTCGCAAAGAGAATGATTGGTTCCATGTAGTCACTTGACCTCCAAACTTATCTATGTTGTCTTTGGCACAAAAGGACCAGTATTTTATGATAGTAGACAAAATGCTAACAACTTTCTCCCCATAAGTCATAGTCTGTTGAATTTAAAGGACATTGTTTTTTTGGATTTTTACTAGACAATGTAGGGCATTTTTTATGGGAAGTTCCCAACCCTCTTATGTTATATGATAACATTATCATTTTTAAACTTTTGTAGGGTTTAACCCCACTCTAAGGGTCCCATCAATGGCTTTTTGTTTACCTTTGACAATTTTTCTTTCAGCTTTTTCCCATGCTATATACAGATACAATTTTCCCCCCATTGACATATGCAAGGATGGATGACCAAAGTCTTTCCCAATCCGCCCTTCTACTCGAACTGACTCATATTCTCCCAATGATGGCTGAGAAGATCTCGACAGAGGAGAAGAACAAAGATATGGGTTAGGGTTTGATGTGGACCCTATTGGATTTGTGATGAGGGGTTTTTTAGCCTAGGATAAAATATGAACTTGGGTAGGGTTGGAATGAGAAGGTATTTTAGAATCTTGTCCTTCCAAATCCATGTTCCCCTTTATACAAAATCTAGAGTCTTATGAAGAAAAGAGGTTTGGTAAAATAGAAACAATAATTTTGGAGGGAGAAGCATAAAATTCCTCCCCTCCATTCAAG
>ML808765.1:108554-121200 GCA_009831015.1 Picea engelmannii
GATCCAAATAACATGAATGGTCGTAAGACTCACAAGTGCAATTTGACAATTAACGAAGGTCGAATAAAAAGGAAAAGATGATGCAAGTTCTAAAAAATAAATGAAAGAAGATGAAAACATAGATAAATGTAAAAGCAAAAAATAGTGCGAGAGAAAAAGAGAGGAACGGGAAATGAAAGGTCAGTCTCTTGGCCATCCCATTACCCTCAACTATCCTATATATTCTTATAACTTGACTCTCAAAGGGGATTTTTTCTTTTTGCCTGCCAAGAGATGAGGTTGCACAAGAGCCTAGTTGTGTTAATTGTTGAAGGGCCATACATGCATGCGTTGCATTGTAACATGAGATTGTTGAAACAAATACTGAGCAACCATTCAAAGCTAGTTTTCCTGTTGGGTTTCCAGGGTAAATATTATGTTCATTGTGTGATGAATTTTTTTGTGACTGATTGTGTAAAATATGTGCGGGATTATTACTACTCTTATCTAGGTTTAATACGATGCTCTTGGTTGTGTGAATGGTTGTAATGAAGAATTTCTCTACATTTTTGTGGGTTCTTACTTAGAAGTGCATTGTTTTCCTTAATACCATATGAATGCCAACACCTCTAAGACAATCATTGTCCATTCCATTTGGAATTTGAGATCAAGGGTTGTTGTGAATTGACTGTTCCACTTATCTAGTCGAGTTGTTATTCCCATCACCAAATTCCAAGTATTTTTGTATTCATGGAGGACGTTGGGTACTTGGGAAACTTGCATGCAACTTCTAGAGTCTATTGAGGATGTATGCAACTTGTACTAATCATTTAGGGGTGTTACCTACTTTGCAATTTGTGGTAGGCCATACACATCGTTTGGGGTGTCCATTAGTTTGCAAAATCATGGTAACCTCTCCCTTGACCTCGCGTTGGATGGTTGGTTGTAGATGGCAATGGAATGGTTCAATTAGAACATTAGATGCACGAGTCATCACCTACATTATCCATTGGGCAACCATCTTTGCTAATACATGTAGTCATTGACAAATCATTTGGCTTTATTACTTTGTTTCATGTTCGTTAATTGTTGGAGTTGTTCATTAGGATTAGGCCATTTTGAAAGCCATAGCGCAACCACTCTTATTGCCTTGAATTCTAATTGGAAGAGGGAATCAATTTTCCAATGAGCAACAAGAAATTGCTTTGCCAATAAAAATGTTGGAGTGACATTGAGAGATTGTCCAACACACCACCTATTGCTAGCATTGGAAGGATTTATCTCTAAGCGAGATTGAAGACGAATTCCACCTTTAATTGTTGTAGCATGTGAATACAGGTTGCTGGTTAGAATTGGCATTTATATAATTATGTCAATGCCGAGCTAAAGGTGCCATTGAACCGATTTGTTTCGTTGTATTTATATTTTAATGTTGAAGTTTTATTATTCTTGTTGGAATGTTGAGGCTTTGGTTGAAAAAAAAAGATTGGCCAAGTTGTGCAAAAGCTACAGTGATATGCTAGAGCCAATCTTGCAGTCTCTTATTTATGGTTATCACTTTGTGGTATTGAAGGAAATTTGTCCACTTGCTAATGCGCACATGCCCGTGGACACACACATATCAATCATATGTGTGGGAAAAGGAATTAAAGTGCTTGCCAGATTTTTGCACTAATAGAGTTTGAGTGGCTGCCACTTAATTGGCACTTGAAATAGAGATTGCACCAAGAACACAAGCCTTGTAAGTAATTGTGAGTTGGGATCTCTACATATGCTAAGAACAAAAACCAAGATTTAAATTCTGCAAAGTATCCTTGTTGGTGAAATGAACAGGCTACAAGTCCCTCGTTTACAGATTAATAACTTCCCAACTAGACTGAGTTCTTGAAGCTCTATAACCTAGCTCAAGACTATGTCCTCCCCTAACATCATTTTTACTTGATCTTATCATGGTTTAACACACTTGGGTTTCCTTTGATGATTTCCCTTCTTTAGATTCCTAAAACCTCGATCCCTTTCTAAGGCTTCCTTATTTAAAGATGATTGGTGTTTCGACCACCTACCTTCAAACTTGGCTTTGAGACATAGGGAGTTCACCCCTTGGTTACCAATGAGTCTTACCCTCACATCTTGATTTGCATTCTCAAATCTATTGTGAAATAAGTCCCAGAAGACTTTAGGGGGAGATGAAATTGACACATGCATTCCATATTCTATATGAACATTAAAGGTTCCATTAACTTATGATTTGATGGATGATACTTCACATAATTAGATCCTTCCACTTTGACAACCCTTGGTTTTTAAGGATTTGATTGAGGCCCATTACTTTTATTGGCCTTGTTTCTTGAATCTACGGAATCTTGTGCCTTTGCACAACCATTTGGTCCCAAGTTTGTAGATTGTTCAAGGTCGTGAGCCTAGCTTAAGACCTTTGCTTTGGTATTAGGTAAACCCATAGGGACAATAAAGAAATCATTGATATGCCTAGGGATGACATATTTTCCATGATCTAAAGGTCTCGGGTAATATTCCTTTGAGGGTAGAAAGTCTTCCTTGGCCTTTCCATTGGAATCAATTAGAAAATAATTTGTAAATATATTCCTTCCTCTAGTAGATTTGAAGAATTGTCTAGTAGGTCATCATACATCCCCATCATGTGTTCCCATTCCCCTCTACAATATTGTATACTGGGACTTACATGTTACTAGGAACCTTTTCTCACAATCGATATGTGATAATCTTTTATGTACTATATGAAATTTTACAGTAATACATTTTTTCCACCACACCATTATTGGGTGTTATTCTTTTTAAAATTGCACCAATAAGAAGATGATAAAGCCAAGTAAATAAGCATCGTTCATGTAACTACCTATAAATTAAATAAAACGGAATTGATGCCAATGAACTTGATGACTCTATTATTAATTAAATATTAGGTTCATACATTTCTTTTATCTTTCATGTGACACAATTTCACAAGATGACAATATATTGGAATGGGCGTAGTCTAAACGTTCTACATTTATTTACTTTTGTTGGCCATTATCACCCAAATCCAGTAAATCAATTATTGACGATATCACAACTTTACATTGTTTAAATCATGTTTTTGAGTGCATAAATCAATTCAACGCCCTAAAAAACCTCCGGGGCACCCGAAACATGTAATCTCAACCACTGAAATCTGTAATTCCATCTATCCTTCTTAATTTTTGATCGGATTTTAAACAAAACTCGTTGGAAAAAAATGGTCGAGAAAGGGTAAAAACATAGAATGTTTAGACTACATCGATTAAAATGATATAAAGTAAATAAATGGATAAACTCAATTTATTTCTCATTAAAATTCTTGCTCAAATTTGATAAAAAAATTCACTCAAATTTCATTCCATATAATCTATAAAAACTTAAACCATAAAACTTTGCTTATACAAAATTTAATCCATTTCAGAAAAATACCTATATTAAAAAAAAATCAAAATAAAATTTCATTAAAAAAAACTCCTAATACTTTTTCTTTTTTTTCAAATTTCCACTTATTAGTCGTGACATGGTATTATAGCAATGAATTTGCTTTTGATGTGACATTAATTTGTTTTTTTTATCATAAATTTGTGTATGTAATGTAATGTTTAACATAAGAAAACAAATATATATTTTTGGATATAATAAAAATATTTGTGTTTCTCATTTCTAATTGGTTGATATAATTGAAGTGTTATTGCTCCCTTCACATCTTTCAATATGTAGAATTAATTACATAATCAATGAATTTCACCAATCATCGCATCTAAATATAAAAAGTTGTACTATGTATTCATTATTATGCATTATTATAATTATTATTTAGATTATATTTATTATGTAATATAATAAATATTGTATAAAAATATATATTATTAAGTTTGAAACGTTTGCTTTCAAAAAAAAAAATTGAATATTTTTAAAATGCAATTTGCATTTGACTAGCTTAACTTAATTGGAAGGAAAGTTAGGTTAATCCCAAAACTATACAACATCCACATTAAAGTAAGTGTAATGGAGGAGCAAGTCTTCCTCCATTCCTTGTGAGTCTAGGTCAAATTCTTTGAATTCCAATCTTTCACGTTATAGTTATCAATATTAATTTTTTTCATTTTAAAACTATGAAATTAGCCCCTAGTTAACATATTGTTCATGTTTCACACTAATCATCATCAATAATTATACGGTTTCAGCTATCATCTTCATTTCGAAATCTACTTGACAAGGACTAAGCCACCATACAGCCCTTGTTAACTCAACTCTTCAATAAATTTCCACTTCTTAACTTTTTAATTCTATTTTTGGCAATTTTCCGCTTCTTAACTCTTTGTTATCAAAATCCATATTTGTGATTTGTGAAGAAGTGCAAACTTATTTTGTCATCATGTGTGATGAAAGGGTTTAACTAAAAATCCATATATGTGAAGTGCAAACTTATTTCGTCGTCATGTTGTGTGAGAGGAAAGGGTTTAAATAAAATGGGAGAGGAAGCTCCAACGGAAAATTGTTTTATTCGATTTGATAAACGCATATGGAGAGCCATCGTATGAAATAGAGTAGAAATATGCAGTTCATCGATTTGAAGAGAGTCGCTCGTCATCCGAACGGAGTAACGGAGTAGACACAGTTCAACTAGAACAGAGTCGCCGCCATTTGTTTGCTTGTAGCCCGATACATTGCAGAGCACAATAACATATTCCAGATTTCTTGCATATACATACATGGATTTCTTTATGAAGTAAAACCTAATCGCAGAGGAGTTCGCTTTGGAAAGGGAAGATGCCATTTTGAAGAGAGGACATATTCCGTTTTGAAGGGAATATCCATACCCTACGTTGCCCATTTCCAGGGAACACAGATCCTGACACAACAATTGGTCCAATAACATTTAAAAAAGTATTTTTTAGTTCTGAAATTCCAAAAGCAAAGTATTTATTTTCAAAACATACCAGTAGTTTTTTTTCAGATTTTTGAGAATGGAAATCCCTCTTGAAAAATTCGATTGATATAATTTTGATACATGGAAAGTGAAGATTCAAATGCAATTATTGTGAAATTATACAGAAATCGAATACAAGTGAGTAAATGTGCTAACAACTACTCAACACAGAGATAATCAGAATTTCTTCTTTTATTATTGATAAGAGAAACATACAATACTCTTACTGACTGTACAATTTGAGCTATGGTTCTTGGTTGTACGATTAGACTGCTGCTGTACGAATATTCTCCTTCTATATGGAATCCCACTTGTTGTAGAAAACTCGGGCCCTAACCTCGATCCTTCTTATCTCATCTCTTTTACAGAATAGTTGGAACAGGCCCTAACTTGGCGTCTCTATATTACCCGGCTGTAGGATATCCTCTATCATTTTATGTTATGCCCAGATTACTTGTACGCGACCGTACGACGTTGTACGAGGTACTCCCAGCTCTACTTGCTTATACTAATGAAGTAACTTGACTCTCTTTTATATTATGGGTGAATCCGTGTGAGAATGAAGAAATAGATCCTAGCCATTGGATCTTAGATTGGATCAATGGCTGGGACATGTTTATTCATTGAGAGCACTTTATTCATCACCACATGGTTTTAACACTCCCTCTTAGTGAGGAAAGTGTTCGCTATGACTACCAGCTTCTTTCGAAAGTATTCAAATTTTCCTTTAGGTAATCCTTTAGTAAGGATATCTGCAACTTGCTCATTTGTAGAGATGTATCGAAGTTTCACAACTCATTTTAATATTCTGTCCCTGATAAACTGGTACCAGATATCAATATGCTTAAATCTATCATGAAATACTAGATTTTCTGAGAGTTTAATACAACTCTGGTTATCACAATAGATAACAATAGGATCCAACTTTGCACCAAATAGATCTACAAGAACTTTTCGAAGCCAAATGGCTTGACAACTTGTTTGGCTAGCTGCCATGTACTTAGCCTCTACTGAACTGAGAGTTACCGATTTTCATTTTCTGCTATACCATGAGATCATGCATGAGCTTGGGCTAAAGCATCCTTCAAAAGTACTTTTCCTGTCCATTGTGCTATCGGCCTAGTCTGAACCTGAGTAACCCACTAGTCTAATTTGATCTCTTTGTATGTACTGAAGTCTATATTCTATGGTACCTTTCAGATGTCTCAAAATATGTTTAGTTGCAATCCAATGCACCCTCCTGGGGTCCATCATGTGCTAATTGAGAGTGTTGACAGCAAAACATATATCAGCTCTGGTGTTAGTTAAGTACATCAAGCATCCAATTAACTATCTGTAGATGGTAGGATTCACCTTCTCTAACTCATAGGTGTTTAGTTTCTTAAGATTCATGATCATAGGAGTGGCCATGGGTTTGCAGTCCTCCATCCCAAACCTTTTGAGAATCTCAACTGCATATTTTCCTTGACCAAGGAAAATCCCCCCCTTGTGCTACCAGATCTCTAGACCAAGGAAGTAATGCATTAGTCCAAGGTCCTTCATTTCAAATTTTTTTGCTAAGTCTTGTTTGCCACTTGTAATCATTGTTTCTGCTCCTGTCAGAAATTGATCATCAACATAGAGAACCAGAATGAGAATATCATCTTTATTAATGAGAAGATATATGTTTGAATCTACATCACTTTTAACAAAGCTAATGCTCTGTAGAGAATTGTCAATCTTGGAGTACCATGCTCTAGGTGCTTGTTTAAGTCCATAAAGTGCCTTCTTGAGTCTGCAGACATGATTGGCCCTATTATGAACTTCAAAACCCAGTGGTTGTTCTAAATGTACCTCTTCCTCAATTTTTACCATTAAGAAAAGTTGTCTTAACATCCATCCATTTGATGTATTCTCCACCCCATCTGAGTGGCAACAGACATGACTGCGTGAATGGAGGTATAACGAGCTACGTGAGCAAAAGTCTCGTCATAGTCCACTCCTTCCTTATGAGAGAATCCCCGAGCCACAATCCAGCCTTATAATTATCAATGCTACCATAAGCTGCATGCTTGATTTTGTATATCCATTTGGAGCTTACTACCGATTTGTTCTTCGTCCTGGGTACTATTTCCCATACATCATTCTTTATTATGGAGGTATATTCTTCCATCATAGAGTCCTTCCACTCTTGTTTTGTACTAGCTTCTTCGTAGCAAGTTGGTTTTGACTCAACAATGTCACTCATGGGAGCAACATATCCTGAATACCTTTGAGGAGGTATGCTGGTTCCGATAGAGGTTCTAACTTCTAGGTGACTTTACTTGCTCGCTAGCTTCCTTCAACAACTGTTCAACCCATTTAGGCTTCCTCTTTCTGAGAGACATTGGCTGTTCTTCTTCTTGTTGGCTTTCTGAAGGGGATTTTGAGCTTTGAGAGATGGGTATTTCTTCTTGTGGAGAAGCTTATGCTTCTAGAATGTTTTTGTCTTGAAGAGATTTCTAGAAGGCCCTCTCTTCCTCAAATTTTATATCTCTGCATTTTACTGTCCTTTTGGTGGAGGGAAAGTATATCCGATAGGCTTTTGATGTCTCACTGTATCCTACTAGAATCCCTTTTTCAGCGGTGGGATCCAACTTAGTCCTGTTCTTAGCAGGAATGTGACAGTAGACAGTACATCTAAAAATGCGAAGATGACTAATGTCTGGCATTCTTCCCCATAAATGCTTCTTTTGGAGTTATATTTCTAAGCACTCTATGAGGACTCCTATTCTGTAGATACACAACAATGTTACAAGATTCTGCCCAGAGGAACTTAGGAAGATCCTGATCATGTAGCATTGCTTTTGTTGCTCCAACAGTTACTCTGTTCTTTCTCTTTGAAACCCCATTTTGCTGAGGGGTGTATGGGACTGTCAGCTCCTCTTAATCCCAGCTTCTGAGCATAATTTCTTGAAGGCAAAGGATGTGTATTCTCCTCCATTATCAGATTGAGAATTTGTATTCTCTTCCCTGTTTGTTTCTCAACAAGGGCTTTGAATTCTTTAAATCTTTTGAGTACCTCTTCTGAGGTTTTTCCTATCAAAAAGTAAATCCAAGTCTTTCTAGAAAAATCATCTATAAAGCCGATGTAATATTTAAATTTTCCTCTTATAGATAGAGAAGACATAGGACCACAAATAGCAGTGTGAACTGGGTCTAAGATACTTTTGGACCTATGATCACTCCTAGGAAAAGGTGCTCTTGCATACTTTTACCTGCGACACATCCTTTGCAGATCTCATGATGATCTGTGGAAAATGAGGGCATTCCAGTCACAATTTTGCCCAGAATTTTAAGAGCTCCATGCCCAAGATGAGCCATACGCCCATGCCATATCTCACAGTCCCTACTGTTGCTGCTGCTAGCAAGGGCATAGTGAGAGTCAAACTATAGCTTGTATAGTTTGTCTCTCCTTTCTCCAATAACTTGCTCAAACCCCTTTCCTGTGCCTTTTGGTTTAATGTAAGCCTTTCATTCTTTGAAGGATACTTCATACCCTTTGTCTTCTAAAGCTGAGACTGAGACTAGATTCTTCTTTAAACCAGGAACATAGAGGACATCTGAAAGATAGAGGGGTCTACTTGACTCCCTCTCAAACTTTACTGTTCTCATTCCCTTTGGATGATAGGCATAGTCGTCACCCAACATAATTTCGAACTCGAGTTCTCTCTCGCTTAAGCTGTTGAAGTAGTGTTTATGGCCTATCATGTGGATGGAAGCCCCACTGTGTATGTACCAAACATCTTTAGTTTGGGTACATGAGAGGCAGGCTTGACAAACATCTTCTGCCATTTTATTTGTTGAGAGTTGTTAGATTTCTCTTAGCTCTGATACCATGTGAAATTATACAGAAACCGAATAAACGTGAGTAAATGTGCTAACAACCACTCAACACAAATATAATCAAAATTTCTTCTTTTATTATTGATAAGAGAAACATACAATACACTTGCTGACTATACAACTTGTGTTCTTGTTCTTGGTTGTATGATTAGAATGCTGTTGTATGGATATTCTCCTTTTGCACGTAATCCCACTTGTTGTAGAAAACTCGGGCCCTAACCTCGGTCATTCTTATCTCATCTCTTACACAAAATAGTTGGAACAAGCCCTAATTCAACGTCTCTATATTATCCGGCTATAAGATATCCTCTATCCTTTTATGTTATGCCCAAATTACTTGTACGCGACCGTACGGGGCTGTACGAGGTACTCCCAACTCTACTTGCTCATACCAATGAAGCAACTCGACTCTCTTTTATATTATGGGTGAATCCGTGTGAGAATGAAGAAATAGATCCTAGCCATTGGATCTTAGATTGGATCAATGGCCAGGACATATTTATTCATTAAGAACACTTTATTCCTCACTACATGGTTTTAACAATTGTTGAGTAAAAATTTGTTGGGAATAGTCAAAATATAAGCAGCCTAATAAATTGATTGAGTGGCAAAATAGAGATGACAATGCCAAATCAATCATTGGTTTTCCTCTTTCAAATTCAAAATTACATTATTTTTGATCTAGACATATCCTCTAAAGAAATCTGGGAGAAATTATGGAAAGTTGTTTGGTGCAAAATAGTAAATACAAAATTTTATTTAAAATTACAACTATTTAAAATTAAAATGGCTATTGAAACTACTATGCTCAACCATATAAATGATTTGAAGTCATTTATAAAATAATTAGCAGAAGTTAGTGTAAAAGTAGAAGAAGAGAATGCAAAATACTCATTGTTAAAAAATTTAACTTCAACTTTTACATGAAGTCAGATGTCTCCACATTGTTTAGATGGCATGCTATCATCTCTTTCATTTCATATCTTTTGTTTATTTCTCATGTGATGCATGATAAATTTCACAACAGGGCAATTCATTGATTAAGCCTTACTTTGTCAATGTAAGACTTGTTGACCACATTCATAGTTTGACTGGAGATTCGAAAATCTCCACTTTTAGCCTTCTCCTTTGAGTTTTTTTGCTTTGCAATCTTGACAAATATTGTTTTGTCTTCATAAAAATTGAAAATTGCATGTAAATATTCAAACTCCACTAGTTCCTATTATCCCCATTTTGTGGGATAACTAAGGAGATCATGTCTCGAGGCCCTCAAGTTACAAATATGGAGTGCCGAGAGATTACACGACCAACAGTATCCACTTACATTACAGGAGCCCGTTCCGTCACCACATTTGATCCATCGTTAGTGCATCCACCACACCAGCTCGCTTCTGGAAGGTAGAAGGGTCTTGCTCCATGCGGTACAAGTCAGGTATTCTGGCAGGTAATCACCCTAATATTTAAGGCATCTGGACATGTTGTATTTGAGCTACTTTTGATTATAGAGCGCCTGCTTGGACATTATGCCTTTGACCTTGTTTCACCTTGGTGAGTGTCATAGATTTCCCAGTGGATGACCAACCTTTGGGAAAGGTTTGTGACTGGGGGTCCCTTGAGGGGTTTATCGTACCATTCCCAACCATACTTACCACTTTTCGCTCATTACATTCCCATCATATTTCACTCTTCTAGGTCCTTTGACTTTAGTGACCCAAGAAGGGCATGTACCTCATTCCATGGGAAGAAGGGGATGAAGGCCCAGAGGGATTGCTGTTGGATAAAAAGATAAAAGCTATGTTGCACGGCTACCCGTACCCCTTAAAAAAACCCAAGTACCCTGCGTTCCCATGTACCGGGGACTTTTAAACACCTAGGAAACGTTTCCAATTGAATGGGGACGTCAGTGGGGACTTGGGGACGTTTATGCCGTCCCCAATTCGTCCCTGGGTCAAATGGGGGACGGATCGGGTACCGTACCTACGTCCCTAAAAAATTTGGAGACGGATTTGCAATTTAATATTAAAAAACTAAAAAAAAACCTAAATCTACGCGTCCCTCACTCACCCACGCGTAAAGACTAACCTACACACTCATTTCTACACGCCGCCCTCACAGTCCCGTGTCTTTGCCCGCACCCAACTCACAGTGCCTGCACCCAACTCACATTCCCAACTCACAGTCCCATTAGTCGGCCCTCACAGTCACGTTCAGCCACCAGTTCGCGCGGAGGGGGAGACCTCACAGTCCCGTTCAGCCACCAGTTCACGCGGAGGGGGAGACCTCACAGTCTCGTTCAACGACCAGTTCACGCGGAGGGGAGACCTCACAGTCCAGCCACCAGTTTATTGTTCCACCAGTTCGCGTGGAGGGGGAGACAGAGAGGGGTTTAAACTTATTTGTTTCAGTGATTCGCCGGTCCGACCACCAGTTCGTCGATTACAGGTATGCCCGCAAGTTTTAAAATTTTTAATTTAATATTTATTAAATTATTATTTAAAATTTAAAATTTACTATTAAGTTTTAACTATCCCGCATATAGATAAGTATTTACTATAAAATTTAAATTTTTAAATTTTAAATTTTATTAATGTAAACTTTAAAGTTTTAATTTAAATTTTAAATTAATAATTACCTATGTTGTACCCCTAAAAAACCCAAATACCCTGCGTTCCCACCCCTCACTCACCCGCGCGTAAAAACTAACCTACACACTCATTTCTACACGCCGCCCTCACAGTCCCGTGTCTTTCCCCGCACCCAACTCACAACTCACAGTGCCTGCACCCAACTCACAGTCCCATTAGTCGGCCCTCACAGTCCCGTTCAGCCACCAGTTCGCGCGGAGGGGGAGACCTCACAGTCCAGCCACCAGTTCACTGTTCCACCAGTTCGCGCGGAGGGGGAGACGGAGAGGGGTTTAAACTTATTTGTTTCAGTGATTCGCCGGTCCGACCACCAGTTCGTCGGTTACAGGTATGCCCGCAAGTTAACAGTGTGACAGAATTGAGAATTCGGCTGGAAATGGGTTATGCAATTCATATCATTCTCAATCATAAAGTATTAATAATCTCACTGACCACTTTAGGTCATTTTCACAATGATATTTCCTCCATATCTGAGACAGATAATCAGCTTAAATACCACAGCCAAAAAGCCTACAGAAAATGACAGATTAATCGTCCTTCTTTTACAAGTAATCATTCCACATACGAAGTTGTGATTCAGACAATTGACTAGATTAGTTAATGAATTGATGATTCACTTCTTTTCATTTCTTGTTGTCTCTGACAAAAATACTACTTCAATCTCTAGAAATGCCACCCTTATTGAACTGGCTGATATGAGTTCATTAGAAAGAACAGCTGAAGCAACATTTTTAATTTCATGAGTGGGATGTCTTATCTGTGATCCAAGCATAGTAGCCAATATGCCATGCCCTGCCTAAACCTACTTTTATTATAATTCCAAAAGAAATTCAAATTCTACAAAGCCTTTGTCTCTGACTCAAGTTAGAGGAAACCGTGTATGAATCTGAGTGTTTTCCAAGTCTCCACATTAAATTAGTTCTTTCTTTCTTAAGTGACAAGTCCCTCAATATAGGGCAGTTTGTCAATAGTCATGAACCAAAAGAACTGCATCCTGGATACCTCTAAGTAAGCCATGTGTACCTACGATCAGATATTACAGGAATTTACAGTCCCATTCACTGAAGGCACTAGCCTGGTTAATTCAGGAAGAAATCACCATTTAAGTCAAATTAATTGTAGAAATTGGTTCTTGTCAATATTGTTGTTAACCAGTATGTTCATTCCACATTATTCTACGTAGATGAAC
>ML808765.1:137418-160110 GCA_009831015.1 Picea engelmannii
CAAGAGTCCTCTCCGATGCAAGCCCAGGCCGGTAGTGATGGAAGCTGCTACTGCTGACAGGACAAGTCTGGCTGAGAAGAAGAAAGATGGGCCCTCCAGGGCCATGCTCAAGTCAATCTCGCTCTCGATACATCATGTCTAGGACCATGTGGGCCTCGAGACATGATCTCCTAGTTATCCCTAGATATCGGGGATAACAGTTCCATTAACTTATGATTTGATGGATGATACTTCACATAATTGGATCCTTCCACTTTGACAACCCTTAGTTTTTAGGGATTTGATTGAGGCCCATTACTTGTGTTGGCCTTATTTCTTGAATCTATGGAATCTTGTGCCTTTGCACAACCATTTGGTCCCAAGTTTGTAGATTGTTCAAGGTCGTGAGCCTAGCTCAAGACCTTTGCTTTGGTATTAGGTAAACCCATAGGGACAATAAGGAAATCATTGATATGCCTAGGGATGACATATTTTCCATGATCTAAAGGTCTCGAGCAATATTCCTTTGAGGGTAGAAAGTCTTCCTTGGCCTTTCCATTGAAATCAATTAGAAAATAATTTGTAAAGGTATTCCTTCCTCTAGTAGATTTGAAGAATTGTCTAATAGGTCATCATACATCCCCATCACTTATGTGTTCCCATTCCCCTTTACAATATTGTATACTGGGACTTACATGTTACTAGGAACCTTTTCTCGCAATCGATATGTGATAATCTTTTATGTACTATATGAAATTTTACAGTAATACATTTTTTCCACCACACCATTATTGGGTGTTATTCTTTTTAAAATTGCACCAATAAGAAGAGGATAAAGCCAAGTAAATAAGCATCGTTCATGTAACTACCTATAAATTAAATAAAACGAAATTGATGCCAATGAACTTAATGACTCTATTATTAATTAAATATTAGGTTCATACATTTCATTTATCTTTCATGTGACACAATTTCACAAGATGACAATATATTGGAATGGGTGTAGTCTAAACATTCTACATTTATTTACTTTTGTTGGCCATTATCACCCAAATCCAGTAAATCAATTATTGACGATATCACAACTTTACATTGTTTAAATCATGTTTTTGAGTGCATAAATCGATTCAACGCCCTAAAAAACCTCCAGGTCACCCGGAACATGTAATCTCAACCACTGAAATCTGCAATTCCATCTATCCTTCTTAATTTTTGATCGGATTTTAAACAAAACTTGTCGGAAAAAAGTGATCGAGAAAGGGTAAAAACATAGAACGTTTAGACTACATCGATTAAAATGATATAAAGTAAATAAATGGATAAACTCAATTTATTTCTCATTAAAATTCTTGCTCAAATTTGATAAAAGAATTCACTCAAATTTAATTTCATATAATCTATAAAAACTTAAACCATAAAACTTTGCTTATACAAAATTTAATCCATTTCAGAAAAATACCTATATTAAAAAAAAAATCAAAATAAAATTTCATTAAAAAAAACTCCTAATACTTTTTTTTTTTTTTTCAAATTTCCACTTATTAGTCGTGACATGGTATTATAGCAATGAATTTGCTTTTGATGTTACATTAATTTGTTTTTTTGTAACGTAATGTTTAACATAGGAAAACAAATGTATATTTTTGGATATAATAAAAATATTTGTGTTTCTCATTTCTAATTGGTTGATATAATTGAAGTGTTATTGCTCCCTTCACGTCTTTCAATATGTAGAATTAATTACATAATCAATGAATTTCACCAATCACCACATCTAAATATAAAAAGTTGTACTATGTATTTATTATTATGCATTATTATAATAATTATTTAATATATTATTTAGATTATATTTATTATGTAATATAATAAATATTGTATAAAAATATATATTGTTAAGTTTGAAATGTTTATTTTCAAAATTTTTTTTTGAATATTTTCAAAATGCAATTTGCATTTGGCTAGTTTAACTTAATTGAAAGTTAGGTTAATCCCAAAACTATACAACATCCACATTAAAGTAAGTGTCATGGAGGAGCAAGTCTTCCTCCATTCCTTTGAGTCTTGGTCAAATTCTTTGAATTCCAATCTTTCACGTTATAGTTATCAATGTTAATTTTTTTCATTTAAAATCTTTACAAATTGATTTTTTTTAAGATTATGAAACTAGCCCCTAGTTAACATATTGTTCATGTTTCACACTAATCATCATCAATAATTATAGGGTGTCAGCTACCATCTCCATTTCGAAATCTACTTGACAAGGACTAAGCCACCATACAACCCTTGTTAACTCAACTCTTCAAAAAATTTCCAATTCTTAACTCTTAATTCTATTTTTGGCAATTTTCCGCTTCTTAACTCTTTGTTATCAAAATCCATATTTGTGATTTGTGAAGAAGTGCAAACTTTTGTCGTCATGTTGTGATGAAAGGGTTTAACTAAAAATCCATATATGTGAAGTGCAAACTTATTTCGTCGTCATGTTTAGTTGCAATCCAATGCACCCTCTTGGGGTCCACCATGTGCTAATTGAGAGTGTTGACATTAAAACATATATCAGGTCTGGTGTTAGTTAAGTACATCAAGCATCCAATTAACTGTCTGTAGATGGTAGGATTCACCTTCTCTAACTCAGAGGTGTTTAGTTTCTTAAGATTCGTGATCATAGGAGTGGCCATGGGTTTGCAGTCCTCCATCCCAAACCTTTTGAGAATCTCAACTGCATATTTTCCTTGACCAAGGAAAATTCCCCCCTTGTGCTACCAGATCTCTAGACCAAGGAAAATTCCCCCCTTGTGCTACCAGATCTCTAGACCAAGGAAGTAATGCATTAGTCCAAGGTCCTTCATTTCAAATTCTTTTGCTAAGTCTTGTTTGCCGCTTGTAATCATTGTTTCTGCTCCTGTCAGAAATTGATCATCAACATAGAGAATAAGAATGAGAATATCATCTTTATTAATGAGAAGATATAGGTTTGAATCTACATCACTTTTAACAAAGCTAATGCTCTGTAGAGAATTGTCAATCTTGGAGTACCATGCTCTAGGTGCTTGTTTAAGTCCATAAAGTGCCTTCTTGAGCCTGCAGACATGATTGACCCTATTATGAACTTCAAAACCCAGTGGTTGTTCTAAATGTACCTCTTCCTCAATTTTTACCATTAAGGAAAGTTGTCTTAACATCCATCCATTTGATGTATTCTCCACCCCATTTGAGTGGCAACAGACATGACTGCGTGAATGGAGGTATAACGAGCTACGTGAGCAAAAGTCTCGTCATAGTCCACTCCTTCCTTCTGAGAGAATCCCCGAGCCACAATCCAGCCTTATAATTATCAATGTTGCCATAAGCTGCATGCTTGATTTTGTATATCCATTTGGAGCTTACTACCGATTTGTTCTTCGTCCTGGGTACTATTTCCCATACATCATTCTTTATTATGGAGGTATATTCTTCCATCATAGAGTTCTTCCACTCTTGTTTTGTACTAGCTTCTTTGTAGCAAGTTGGTTTTGACTCAACAATGTCACTCATGGGAGCAACATATCCTAAATACCTTTGAGGAGGTATGCTGGTTCCGATAGAGGTTCTAACTTCTAGGTGACTTTACTTGCTCGCTAGCTTCCTTCAACAACTGTTCGACCCGTTTAGGCTTCCTCTTTCTGAGAGACATTGGCTGTTCTTCTTCTTGTTGGCTTTCTGAAGGGGATTTTGAGCTCTGAGAGATGGGTATTTCTTCTTGTGGAGAAGCTTCTGCTTCTAGAATGTTTTTGTCTTGAAGAGATTTCCGGAAGGCCCTCTCTTCCTCAAATTTTATATCTCTGCATTTTACTGTCCTTTTGGTGGAGGGAAAGTATATTCGATAGGCCTTTGATGTCTCACTGTATCCTACTAGAATCCCTTTTTCAGCTATGGGATCCAACTTAGTCCTGTTCTCAGCAGGAATGTGACAGTAGACAATACATCTAAAAATGCGAAGATGACTAATGTCTGGCTTCTTTCCCATAAATGCTTCTTTTGGAGTTATATTTCTAACCACTCTATGAGGACTCCTATTCTGTAGATACACAACAATGTTACAAGATTCTGCCCAGAGGAACTTAGGAAGATCTTGATCATGTAGCATTGCTTTTGCTGCTCCAACAATTGCTCTGTTCTTTCTCTTTGAAACCCCATTTTGCTGAGGGGTGTATGGGACTGTCAGCTCCCTCTTAATCCCAGCTTCTGAGCATAATTTCTTGAAGGCAAAGGATGTGTATTCTCCTCCATTATCATATCTGAGAATTTGTATTCTCTTCCCTGTTTGTTTCTCAACAAGGGCTTTGAATTCTTTAAATCTTTTGAGTACCTCTTCTGAGGTTTTTCCTATCAAAAAGTAAATCCAAGTCTTTCTAGAAAAATCATCTATAAAGCCGATGTAATATTTAAATTTTCCTCTTATAGATAGAGAAGACATAGGACCACAAATAGCAGTGTGAACTGGGTCTAAGATACTTTTGGACCTATGATCACTCCTAGGAAAAGGTGCTCTTGCATACTTTTACCTGCGACACATCCTTTGCAGATCTCATGATGATCTGTGGAAAATGAGGGCATTCCAGTCACAATTTTGCCCAGAATTTTAAGAGCTCCATGCCCAAGATGAGCCATACGCCCATGCCATATCTCACAGTCCCTACTGTTGCTGCTGCTAGCAAGGGCATAGTGAGAGTCAAACTATAGCTTGTATAGTTTGTCTCTCCTTTCTCCAATAACTTGCTCAAACCCCTTTCCTGTGCCTTTTGGTTTAATGTAAGCCTTTCATTCTTTGAAGGATACTTCATACCCTTTGTCTTCTAAAGCTGAGACTGAGACTAGATTCTTCTTTAAACCAGGAACATAGAGGACATCTGAAAGATAGAGGGGTCTACTTGACTCCCTCTCAAACTTTACTGTTCTCATTCCCTTTGGATGATAGGCATAGTCGTCACCCAACATAATTTCGAACTCGAGTTCTCTCTCGCTTAAGCTGTTGAAGTAGTGTTTATGGCCTATCATGTGGATGGAAGCCCCACTGTGTATGTACCAAACATCTTTAGTTTGGGTACATGAGAGGCAGGCTTGACAAACATCTTCTGCCATTTTATTTGTTGAGAGTTGTTAGATTTCTCTTAGCTCTGATACCATGTGAAATTATACAGAAACCGAATAAACGTGAGTAAATGTGCTAACAACCACTCAACACAAATATAATCAAAATTTCTTCTTTTATTATTGATAAGAGAAACATACAATACACTTGCTGACTATACAACTTGTGTTCTTGTTCTTGGTTGTATGATTAGAATGCTGTTGTATGGATATTCTCCTTTTGCACGTAATCCCACTTGTTGTAGAAAACTCGGGCCCTAACCTCGGTCATTCTTATCTCATCTCTTACACAAAATAGTTGGAACAAGCCCTAATTCAACGTCTCTATATTATCCGGCTATAAGATATCCTCTATCCTTTTATGTTATGCCCAAATTACTTGTACGCGATCGTACGGGGTTGTACGAGGTACTCCCAACTCTAGTTGCTCATACTAATGAAGCAACTCGACTCTCTTTTATATTATGGGTGAATCCGTGTGAGAATGAAGGAATAGATCCTAACCATTGGATTTTAGATCGGATCAATGGCCAGGACATATTTATTCATTGAGAGCACTTTATTCCTCACTACATGGTTTTAACAATTGTTGAGTAAAAACTTGTTGGGAATAGTCAAAATATAAGCAGCCTAATAAATTGATTGAGTGGCAAAATAGAGATGACAATACCAAATCAATCATTGGTTTTCCTCTTTCAAATTCAAAATTACATTATTTTTGATCTAGACATATCCTCTAAAGAAATCTGGGAGGAATTATGGAAAGTTGTTTGGTGCAAAACAGTAAATACAAAATTTTATTTAAAATTACAACTATTTAAAATTAAAATGGCTACTGAAACTACTATGCTCAACCATATAAATGATTTGAAGTCACTTATAAAACAATTAGCAGAAGTTAGTGTAAAAGTAGAAGAAGAGAATGCAAAAGACTCATTGTTAAAAAATTTAACTTCAACTTTTACATGAAGTCAGATGTCTCCACATTGTTTAGATGTTATATCTCTTTCATTTCATATCTTTTGTTTATTTCTCATGTGATGCACGATAAATTTCACAACAGGGCAATTCATTGATTAAGCCTTACTTTGTCAATGTAAGACATGTTGACCACATTCATAGTTTGATTGGAGATTCGAAAATCTCCACTTTTCGCCTTCTCCTTTGAGTTTTTTTGCTTTGCAATCTTGACAAATATTGTTTTGTCTTCATAAAAATTGAAAATTGCATGGAAATATTCAAACTCCACTAGTTGCTATTATCCCCATTTTGTGGGATAACTAAAGAGATCATGTCTCAAGGCTCTCAAGTTGCAAATATGGAGTGCCGAGAGACTACATGACCAACAATATCCACTTACACTACAAGAGCCCGTTTCGTCACCACATTTGATCCATTGTCAGTGCATCCACCACACCAGCTAGCTTCTGGAAGGTAGAAGGGTCTTGCTGCATGCGGTACAAGTCAGGTATTCTGGCAGGTAATCACCCTAATATTTAAGGCATTTGGACATGTTGTATTTGAGCTACTTTTGATTATAGAGCGCTTGCTTGGACATTATGCCTTTGACCCTGTTTCACCTTGGTTAGTGTCATAGATTTCCTAGTGGATGGCCAACCTTTGGGAAAGGTTTGTGACTGGGGGTCCCTTGAGGGGTTTATCGTACCATTCCCGACCATACTTACCACTTTCTGCTCATTACATTCCCATCATATTTCACTCTTCTAGGTCCTTTGACTTTAGTGACCCAAGAAGGGCATGTACCTCATTCCATGGGAAGAAGGGCATGAAGGCCCAGAGGGATTGTTGTTGGATAAAAAGATAAAAGCCTATATATAAACCTTCCAGATGCCTCGCCCAGGGATCCCCCGAGAATGAAATGAAATGTTTCTCTGTAAGAAAAAGGGGGACCTACAAGAATAAGTGATAATGAATGCTTAGGGGTTTAGTTGGAGGATAGGAGGTCTCATCACGAGCTGACCTATCATGGTCATGGTATCTAGCGGTATGGCATTACCACATCTGGTCACCAAGCTAGGGTAGTGGCTCTCAACGACAAAACTGGGAGAAAGGGAGTCTCATCACGAGCTAACCTTCTCATTTCCGCAAAGTACTTGTGAGTGACACTATCATCATCTGGACACCACGCTAGGACAGTGGCCTTCAACTCATTCCTTAGAACATGAAAGAAACGAATAATGATAAGAAGATGGGCTTGGAAAAAAATGCATTGCAAACGAAGGTGCCACACACTCTCTACAAAGGCACCCATGAATGAGACAATACGAGCCCTTGTATGTCATGAAACTCAACGACCTATGAAGTCTAAGCCCCTTCCCCACCCCATCATCCTTTACATGACCTTGAGAGGCCATCCTTGGGAGCATCCCCTACTTGAGGGCTTTGGTTTACCCAATAGGACTCCTATGACACCCCTCCCATACTTAAACTTGGTCAATTGTATAGGGTTTTAAGCATTTGTTTAATTTGATGAGCTAGTTTTGATGCACATGTTAGGATGCCTTGCTTACTAGACGTGGTTTACACTTGTCATGATATCTTTGACTTGAGATCTTTGAACGACGTACCCTTTTGTTTTGCAGGACCTTGTTGGTGGACAGTTTGGAGGAGCAAGCCTAGCTTGGGCTTCCATGGGGCTTCAAGCCCACAGGTTGGATGCCAAGGGCCCGCATGCCGGATGACAGAGACGTGCCTTTGGAGGCCTAGAAGACATCATGGATGACATGACCTAGCCTTCACATGCCAAACATTTTGTTTAGGAGAAGCAAAACGCCACTTTTGGAGGCTTGATGTCACCTAGAGGGCTAGGGTTTGGTGGTGAAGGTGTTGTTTGATGACGTGTGGCATGTTTTGAAGGAAGGAAGCTTGAAGACCATCAAGAGAAGACTTGGATGAGTGACAAGTGGCCTTTGGAGACCTAGCCATGCATCTACTACCCCAACGACTTCTTCAAAGTGCCAAAACGTCCCCTAAAGGGGTGATGTCACCTTATTCTAGGGTTTCTTTTATGTAAAAATGAATTGTTTAATATTATTTGGTTGCAAGGGGTAAGACAAATTGTATAAATAGAGATCATGAAATCTCATTTTGAATCATAACTCTCCCATTGTGAAGAGCTAAGGACTGAAATTTTCGCTACCTTTGAGGCTTTTTGCTATCTTGTGCTGTGATATGGTGTTTCTTTGGTTATGGACTTGATGATGATGATGTGCTAGCTATTGGAGGTCTTTTTCTAGCTATTGTGGTGGTTATCTTGGCATGCTATGGTTTATCTTGTTGCTATTGGATTGGTAAGACTTTTTACTTGTTGCTATCATTTGTAATTCAAGCTCAAGGTTGATTTTGCTAAGGCTAAGTAGGAAGTATAAGTGCATACTTCCATACTTTAGGAACTGGCTGATTTTGTACTGAATTGGTCGGTTCAGAGCAAACCGATTCAACGGCTGATTCAAGGGTTAAACTGACTGAATTGGCCAGTTCCAGTTTGGCTGGTTTTTAAAAGACTGGTTAGTACAGTTAGGTAATATAAATGCCAGAAGGATGTAATAAAAGGGTATCCCTCTCAATGCATAGGATGATTCCATTTGATTGTAAAAAATTATAGTTTATATTTCTCGTGTTTCATTGTTCATCTTTTAAATTTGATAATAAAAGATTATAGTTTATAATGTATATTTCTTGTGTTGTATTGTTCATCTTTTAAACATTATTGGGTGTATTTTAATTTGCACGCATTGCAATGCCACCATCTTTGTCCTAAACTTCTAAAAATGTTTTTTTGCAGGGTTGGTTGTTTTTTTAAAGTATTTTCCAACAACTCTCGACAATGGTGAGTTTATTTCCATTCTGGCTGTACTTTTACTTCATAAGGTTGTATTGATATGATTTTCTATAGTTTCCTTTGGAAAATCTACTCTGAAATACGCTGGCTATAGAGGTCAGGCTTAGAAAGGAAATCCATTCAGCTGTATCTTCTGCAGTTTATGAAATGTTTGCATAGGTTAGTTTTGGGCTGTCACCTGGTTTATATTCATGATCCAGGCGACAATGTAATTTATAAAAAATAGCTAGTGCAAAAACTGATAAAATTGGCCATTAAGTTTGGTAAAGAGAATTAATTGAATTCTGTTATATTTGTGGATTATGACATGGTCAGTTGGTAAATGCATTCAATTTTCAATGCAGAGGTGCAAAGTTCAAATCTCATGGAGTCCCTTCCCATGTTAAAGTAGGTTACAGTGTGAATGCTGAGTTCAGGGTCATAGCTCCCTACAGATCAATCATCAAACAAATGCTTTTACCTATCAAAAAGATAAACTCTGCTACAACTTCTTGAAAACATGTCAAAACATCATATACTATTTGAAAGCATGCCATGTGTGTGTTATTTTTGATTTTGTGTTTTGTTTTTCAATTTTTATTTTGAAGTTTGAAAAGAAAGGAAACGGATCTTAGTACATGTGTCGATAGACTGATGATTGAAAGTTTTTAAGGAGCCAGTGCCGACTTCTCAAACCACAGTGGAACATGGGGTAAACACGGAGTTACATTTGAGCCATGAGCTCAAAATCAAAATGTTTTCTTAGTTGACACTCTCATATAGTTTTTAGTGTTTTAGACCTTTACGTTTGATTTCTATTGTACTCTTTTTTTTACTTAGACATAGCTTTCTTACTGGACGGGAACAAGGCCATGTACTAAGCCTCTACTTGATAGAGCAACTGACTGTTATTGTCTACACCAACTGATTTCTGATCCATGGAGAATGAAGACAGATACCACAATCGACTTCCAAAATTCCACCCTTTCACTTCCACCATCATTTCTTGTCAGTATTGTGGTAGATAATCTGCTTGAGTGTTAATTTTCATACTCTTATTTTTGTTTCTTCCTCCAATGTGTTTTTTCTAGCTTGACAGGTTATGATTTTGTACATACCTATCATTATCAAAATCAATGGTCCATTGGTTCTCTTTATTTTTAATTACTTCTGTCCTGGAGCCTCCTTGATGTATCAAAACTGTTATTCTCAAATGCTTCAACAGCAGGGTAAGTGCTTTCATCTAATTGCCACTATATTCAGATTAGTGCTGCAAGCAAGTGCTCAATGGGAACATGTATTAAAATTTGAAGTTCTTCGTTCATGTGTGTCCATCACAAGGCTCTTAACTTTTCAGGAAAACTGTTTCACTAACAATTGGGATATGCTTGCCCTGCATGAAATTTATCTGTTGGTCCAGTCACGTTTTCAACCAAGAATATTGCAATTGTGTCTGTTCCCACACGGTTGATTATAATTTTTATCCTTTAATTTTGTTGTTCCACCTCTTAAAGCATTTTTACTGCAACAATCTCTAGGATTTTGTTACGTGTTTGTGGAAGAAATCTGATTTCAGCCCTGTTCCTGATTTTTTTGTTCTGGGACTATATAATTTTAGCTTTTCTGTTCCAACTTCCAATATTCTTGGATATTGGTCAGTCTATCTTGGTGCCATGTGTATATTTGCCTAATCAGCTATGCATGAGGTTTAATATTAGCAGGGCTTAAATAATGTCTATTTTCTGCCATATGTACTCTGGTTGTCTAGTGCTATCCAATCAACCTAGCATATGGCCAAAGCATACATGTTCCTTTCAAAACAGACATACATGGGACAATTAATAGTCAAAGAAGATAATGGTTTGTTAAGATTATTCCATCAACACAACCATTGAATGTGATCAAAAGTGTACATTCTGCAGACGTAAAGGATTCAAAATAAGTAGATATTGCATTGCCAGAGTAATCTATCTTTCTTAATGGTACAACTGACACAAAATAAACATGCAAGGCAACAATATGCTACAGAATACTCCAATGCCATCAGCTATTGTCATCAAAGGAATACAATTAACATACCTAATGGATTCAAAATGAATAGTCATTGCATAACTAGAGTATAAACCAACTTATAGTCATTGCAGAACTAGACTATCAACCAACTTATTGGTTCAAGGTTTTTAATGTTAAACAATCTCAATTCCCAACACCTAGATAAATTATTACCTTGTGTTTTTCCTTGCTCATAATTAAATTACAACACACAATAAAATATACTGGTTGGAAATAAAACATCGGAAGCAAAACTAGATACCAAGCTTCACACAACACACATAAATTTTGCCCTTCAAATCAACTTTTCATTAATAATGACTCCAAGCTCACAAGGGCTTCCTTACTAAGAAAACGGCCCATCGAGGAAAAATACAAATTACTACAAACCTGACAACTTTGGCCTTGAAGAAACCCTCTGCCTGATCTGCTTGTTGGACACTCAGATTTGCCTGCTGGTCCTTAGATCTGCAAGATTTGCCTACTAGTACCTCAGATCTACTAGATCTTTCTGCCAATACCTTAGATATGCACTAGATCTATTCACTGGTACCTTAGCTCTGTACTAGATCTATCCATTGGTACCTCAGATCTACTAGATCTCCCTGCTGGTACCTCAAATCTGCTAGATTTGCCTGCTAATACCTCATGTCTGCACTAGATCTGTCCGCTGGTACCTCAAATCTGCTAAATTTGCATGCTGGAACCTCAGATCTACTAGATCTGTTCCTTGGTACCTTAGATCTACAATATTTGTCCGGTGGTACCTCAGATCTGCTCTACAGAAATCTGTCTTTCGATTTTTGGCTGCTGGGTTTTCTTCTCCTTGTTGCACTACCTGCACTTTCTTCCTTTGGACTTGATCTCTAGATGAAAGTCCTTCTTCATCTCTGTCGAGATCCCCTTGAATCAGAATCCTTCATGACTCAAGCACTTGAGCAAAAGTCCTTCTTTGCTCTTTTCCTCGATCCCCTTGAGTCACAGTCCTTTGTGACTCAAGCACTTGAGCAGAAGTCCTTTGCTCTTCAAGTGGATATGGATCTCTTTCATCTAGCTTTGCTTTTATAATCTTGAGTTATGACTGAATCAAACATAACCCTAATCTCCAAAGTGATAAACGGTTGAGATTAGATTTCAACTCACTTGAGATCAATGGCTAAGATTCATTTAATTCACTAATGCTAATAACTTTAGTATTTCATTAAATTAAACTCACTTTAATTATAAAAACACTTTACTTTAATATTTCCTTTAATTAAAGTAAATTACTAAGGTTGAAAGCTTTGGACGACTTCCACACGTCTAGACACTTAGACTTGTGTGGAAGTACATGTTCGATGCTACAAACATCAACACTCCCTCTTAGTGAGGAAGGGGCTTCTGGAAGAGCCACCTTGAATTGGTTGTCCCTCGGTCCTGGCACAATGCCCCACACATCATCCTGCACCATGGCATTCCACCAACCCTGCCAGTCTACTTCTTTCAAAGATTGGAAGACTTGAAGTCAATGGCGCTACTTATTAGTGCCACCAAGTTTGGAAACTTCTTTGGAGGCCTGTGTTGAAGTTTGTAGCTCAGACAAGTATCTCCACATTGGTTTGTGTCTAACATGTGGAGATTGCCATTAATACCTCTTAGAACTTTGGAAATTCATTTTAATAATTTTAATTATTAAATTGAATGTCGTTTTATAATCAATGGAGGTTAATTAAATGAAATGCCTAAGTTTTTGACATTATTGAATTTAATTAATTAAATAAATCTTAGCCATTGATCACTTTGGAGGTTAGGGTTTTGGCTCAACTCAAGATTATAAAAGGTAGCCAAGGTGAGAGGAGGAGACACATCACAAGAGTGATATCTATTGGAGTCATTAACTCATAGAGGAGCTATTGGAGTCAGTGACTCATAGAGGAGCAAGAGAAGGACTTCTTGCTTAGTTTGAAGGAGAAATACTGCAGCCAAGAAGATTTAGGGAGGTTGTACAGCCCGCGGCTAAGGCAGTACATCCACTAGGAGGGTGCCGCAAGGGCCGTATAGCCCGTGATTGGGTTGTACAATCCGCTGTAGGGTCCATACAATGTACAACTAGGTCGTACAACCTGTAGTGCAAAAGACAGGGACACAATGGGGGTAGGGGTTTCGTGAGCAGAAATTTGCCTAGGTTTTGCTGCTGTTTGATTTTTTTCTGTGGGCCATTTTCCCAGTAAAGGGGCCATTGCATGCTTGGATATTATTTTAACGAAAAGCAGATTTGAAGGGAAAAAAATCTCCGTGTTGTGAAATTGATTTTTATTTGCTTCTGCTATTTATTTTTGTTAATTATTTCAACAAGTGTAAATTATTCAATGAGCTGCGATTAAAGTTTACAACAAGGAATTCAGTTGGAAATAATTTATCTAGGGATGGAATTAAAAAATTAATAGCCCGCTCTCCCTGAATATGCTCCTAAGGGCCTCAACATGCTCCTAAGCATCCCTCAATGTCTGTATGAACCATTTGGGTCTCCTAATAGAGCTGGAAGGGGCTAACTCCTCCTCCTCCTCCCCACCTGAAGGTTGACTCCCTGAATTGGAAGTCTCTGAACAAGGTTCTCTCTTCGAAGCCTCTTGCTCCTCGTTCTCTGCCACTGACCTCGGTCCACACACATCTGAATGTATAAGATCCGAGATCCCCTTGGACCTACTCTCGCTGCTTGGAAAAGCAGCCTTGGCATTCTTGCCAAGTGCACACCCTCTGCACATGCCTTGCTGCTCAACATTGAAATTTGAAAGACGAGTGACATTCTCCCTCAGAATTGGCAACGCCTTGTAGTGTAGGTGTCCCATCCTCTCGTGCCATAACTCACACAGGTTGTCACTGTCATGTACCAAGGCCTAAACAGGCTTGCTCTCCAACCTATTTAAATTGCCCTCTCTAACCCCAATGCTTACTGTTGTGTCAGGGCTAGCTCCCTCTGGACGTATGAGTACTTGCCCTTCCTTGAAGACAACAAAACCCTTGTCTTCCATAACTGAGAGTGAGAGAAAATTCTTCTTCAGTATTGGTACATAGCACATTCTGTGCTTTCGACGAACCACTTGACTCAAGCTAGAGCAAGATTATTCCCTCCCCCTTCACTGCATACTTGGCATCGTCACCAAGCTCCACATGGATTCCTGAGTCCTTCTCCGTCAGACTGCTGAATAACTCTCGTTCTTCTGTCATATTTTCTGGCCACCGAGAAAGGAAAAAATACAGCCAATACCTGCAACTCAATGCCTCTGCGCCTGTTTCATGGCCTTGTACCTGTGACCTATATGATTTGTACAGGATCTGCACGACTTGTACAACATGTATGTACACACCATGGGCTACCTGTCTGGTGCGCTTGTACATGCCCTAGGCTACCTGCTTCGTGGGCATGACACTGCCCGTGATTTAGATCTGTGCTTGTTATCAAATCTGTCTACCGCCCACTAGCTTCTCTTCTCTGTAAATGAAAGTCTTTCTTCACCCTTGCTAAGATCTCCTTGAGCAAAAGTCCTTTGCTCTTTATGAGTACTAACTCCGGTAGATTTGTCTTTTGTGTTGTCCCCTGAGCCGATCATTAAATGAATGTCGTTATTCACCCTTGCTGAGATCCTCTTGAGTCACGGTCCTTTGTGTCTCAGGCACTGAAGGTCTCTTGAGGAAAAGTCCTTTTCTCTCTATTGAGTTGTGCTTGAAATTTGTCTCCCTCTCAGAGCGCATGCTCTGATACCATGTTGAACTGATCACACTCTAATACCATGTTGAATTGATCACGTTCCCATACCATGTTAAAAAATGTCAATTCCGAGCATCTAGATAAATTACTACCTTGTGTTTTCCTTGCTGATAATTAAATTACAACACACAGAATAAAATATTTTGGCTGGAAATAAAACAACGAAAGCAAATCTGGAAACCAAACTTTACACAACACAAAGAAATTCTGCCCTTCAAATAATCTTTTCATTAATAATGACTCCAAGCTTACAAGGGCTTCCTTACTGGGAAAATGGCCCACTGAGGAAAAATACAAATTACCGCAAACCTGACAACTATGGCTCTGAAGAAACCCTTTGCCCTATCTGCCCAGACCTGTTTGTTGGACACTCAAATCTGCCTGCTGGTTCTCAGATCTGCAAGATCTTCCTGCTGGTACCTCAGATCTGCTTGATATGCCGGCTGATACCTCAGATCTGCACTAGATCTGTCCACTGGTACCTCAACTTTTCACTAGATCTGCCTGTTGGTACATCAGATCTGCTAGATCTGCCTGCTGGTACCTCAGATCTGCTAGATTTTCCCACTGATACYTCAGATCTGCACTAGATTTGTCCATTGGTACCTCAACTTTGCACTAGATCTATCCGTTGGTACCTCAGATCTATCCGTTGGTACCTCAGATTTGCTAGATCTGCCTGCTGGTACCTCAGATTTGCTAGRTCTGCCCRCTSGTACCTCAGATTTGCTAGATCTGCATGTTGATACCTTAGATCTGCACTAGATCTGTCAACTGGTACTTCAGCTTTGCAYTAAATCTGTCCTCTGGTACCTTAGATTTRCTAGATCTRTTAGCTGGTACMTCAGATTTGCAAGATCTGTCCGTTGATACCTCAGATCTGCTCCCTAGAAATCTGTACTTCGATTTCTGGCTGTTGGGTTTTCYTCTCCTTGCTRCACTACCTCCACTTTCGTCCTTTGGACTTGATCTCTAGATGAAAGTCCTTCTTCACCTTTGTTGAGATCCCTTTGAATCACAGTCCTTCGTGACTCAAGCACTTGAGCAAAAGTTCTTCTTTGTTCTTCAAGTGGATATGGATCTCCTTCACCTAGCCTTGCTTTTAGAATCTTGAGTTATGATAGAATCAAACATAACTCTAATCTCTAAAGTGATTAATGGTTGAGATTAGATCTCAACTCACTTGAGATCAATGACTAAGTTTCATTTAATTCACTAATGCTAATAACTTTAACATTTCATTAAATTAAACTCACTTTAATTATAAAATCAATTTACTTTAATAATTGCTTTAATTAAAGTAAATTACTAAGGTTGAAGGCTTTGGACAACTTCCACACATCTAGACACTTAGACCTGTGTGGAAGTACCTGTCTGATGCTACAAATATCAACATTTAAATGCTACACTTCTGAACTGTGTGAACTATTACTATTATTTCAATCTGCAATTCACTGATTAGTGCAAGGCTAGGGTAATTCTATAAGCCAACAAAATTAGTATCAGACCACCAATTTATGAAACACCACAAAGAATGATTGAAGTGAAACTTGAAATTCATCAGGTCACATTTCCTACCAAATGCGATCACCTCTAGGGCAAGGGATTTACAGTATACTAGTTTTCAGAGCAACTTCACAGTATTGGTTAAACCATAGATACACTTTGAATATTATCTGATAGATTCCAATGGATTTTGTAGTTGGTAGTGCTAAGCATGGAGATATATGAGACTATTTCAAGAGAGGTGTTGTCTCAAATTTATCCTTCCTTCCATATGGAGTCACAACCAAGAAACGTGGGTGCTGCCACGGACCATTTTGGATATCAGCTCAAGGATATGGACACCTCTACATGTCCTCCTAAAGTGCCTCGGAATACGTTCTCTTGTTTTCAGGAACATTTGTTCATCTCAGTTACTATTCTCTACTAGCTATAGTGCATTCCGTCTACTGATATTCTAACCAAGACATCATATCTACGTGGCACTAAGCACATTATATTTTTTTAAAGATTACAGTTATTTTATTGTACATCAGTTGTCATGTATCTTTCCCAGATCTGGGCTAAGGATGTTTTAGCCATTACCTACTAATGCACTACTCTAATTAGCTGTGCCAACTTTTTTCTGTTTGTCTGGTTTATAAATGGATGCATATATATATATATAATTTCTCCCATTTTGTGTCAAAAATCAGACCATGGTAAGCAGATTCTGCAGACAGGAATTTAACCTAAAACCCTAGATAGCTAAAACTGAAACACCAATTAAAATAACAGCTATAGAGTACTTTAACCTATAAACACATACTGCTGATAGTATGACTAGAAAACATGCTAATCTAAACTCTTAAAACAGTATCACTGTTTTTATATGAAGTCTGAAAACAGCAAATGAAGTGGCGCACTTTGTTTCTCCTTTATAGACTAGGAAGAAGAGTAGGTACAATGAATCTGGACACATGCACAACAGTGTGTACATTGAGAGTATCAGTCCCTAACTCTAATACGCCTTCCTTGCATGGATAGATGAGCCAAGTGGAAGTGTGCCTCTACCGGAGATGAACTGAGGCATGCAAGCATTCATCCCCCTAGAGATCTGTACCCTTAACTGATACCGGGGATCCACATGCATGAGTGACTTGCTTAACTGGGAAACTGTGCCCTCTAATTCACTGTGCACACCACTAAATAAAACAAAATTCAAAATTAGAACTGAACCACTAAATAAGGAAAGACATCTAATTGGAACTAAATTGAGAATGATGCATGCATGGGCCTCCTATCTCTTTCTCCTCCATAAAAGCCCTTGTGCCCTCATTACTACTGTATGGAATTGTTGAAGGAGGGTGTTTGCTGTCGCTATTTACTCTGTTGGAAGAGGAAGGGTGTCATAGCTGGAACACAGTCCGAGCTACACATAGGTAAAACTAACACTCCCTCTTAGCGAGGAAAGTATTCTCCACCTCACCAGGTCTCTCCCTTGACATCTTGAACTTTCCCTTTGCCAAGGGCTTGGTGAAGATATCTGCGACCTGCTGAACTATAATAATCAACTAAAGAATCATTGCTCCCTTTTGGACTTTGTCTCTGATGAAGTGGTACCTGATCTCAATATGCTTGGACTGATCATGAAACATTGGGTTCTGAGAGAGTTTGATAAAACTATGATTGTCAGAGTAAATCACGACAGTGTCAAGTCTGATTTGTCAACTCTATTAATAACTTGCAAAGCTAGATGGCTTCACAACTAGTAGAGTTGGTTGCCATGTATTCTACTTCTGCTGAGCTAAGTGCCACTGAACCTTGCTTCCTGTTGAACTAGGAAACCATACCCTAAATCCAAACTGAAGCAACACCCTGACGTGCTCCTCCTGTCACTAGCACTTCATGTGCAATCAAAATTTGTAAACCCAAGCAGCACCAACTCTCTATCACCAGTATACCTCAAACCAAAATGTACTATGCCCTTCAAGTATTGGAGCACATGTTTTGCAACAACCCAATGAACCTATTTGGACTCCACCATATACTAGCTCAAGGTGTTGATTGCAAAACAAATATTTGGTTTGGTATTTACTAGATACATGAGGGAATCTATCAACTACTTGTGCACAGATGGATCAATCAAATTTGAATTTGAATTAGCAAATGACTTCAGATTTGCTACCATAGGAGCAGCCACAGGCTGACAGCCCATCATCTAAAATCTTTTCAGAATCTCAACTGCATACTTACCCTATCCTAGGAAAACCTCACCTGGACTCTGCCACATCTCTAGACCCAAGAAGTAGTGCATCAAGTCAGTGTTCTTATATTGAATTCTTTGGCCAACTATGCCTTGCACCATGCCATGAGTTTCTTTGAACTTCATGTAAGTATAATATCATCTATATACAAGACTAAAAAAAGCAGATTAGAATCATCAAACAAGTAGAAAAAATCAAAATCTGTGTCCATTTTAGTGAAACCCAAACCTAAAAGATACTCATTGATCCTGGAGTACCATGCACGTGGTACCTGCTTTAACCCATAAAGGGCCTTCTTCAACTTGCAAACATGGGTCTTCCATGCAGCTCAAAGCCTCTTGGCTGATTTATGTATATCTTCTCTTCAATTAGATCATTAAGAAATGCTGTCTTTATATCCATTTGATATAAATGCTAACCCAAAGACTAATGCTAAAGACATAATGATATTGATGGAGGTATATCTTGTAGCAGGAGCAAAAGTCTCCGCATAGTCCACTTACTCTTTCTGGGAGTACCCTCTAGCCACAAAGCAAGCTTCGAACTTCTCTATGTTGCCATTTGTTGCATGCTTAACCTTGTACGTCACTTGGAGTCAACCATTGACTTCCCCTCTGGCCTAGGCACAATATCCCACACATCATTCTTCATGATGGAGTTGTACTCCATCATGGCATCCTGCCAACCTTGCTGACCTATTTCCTCCTCAAAACTAGAAGGCTATGCATCAATGATGGAAGACATCTGTGCCACATAATTCAAAAACTTCTTGGAGGATGACTTGCCAAAAATAACGTCTCATGAGCTCCAACTTGCTCTTGTGCATCTTGTAATGTTTGGGTAAACTACCTAGGCTTGTTGGCTTAATTGGAGAGTAAAGAGGCATCCCTTGCACCTTTGCAAGCTTGCTAATTTGAATCTGATATCTTTGGAATCTATGGATCGACCTTTGGGTTACCAAGCTCCTTTATCTCCTTAGTGTCTCCTGGAGGTTCCTAAGACTTGGAGGACCAAGCATCCTTGTCAAAGTTGACATCTTTACTCACAACTACCTTCCATTGAGATGGAATGTAGACTCTGTAAACTTTAGAGGTCTCATTGTAACCCATAAAAATACCTTTCAAATCAGAAGGTTCTAGCTTAGTCCTTTTCTCATAAGGAATATGAATATGCACGTGACAACTGAAAACATGAAGGCATGCTACTTGAGGCTTCTCACTTGTGAATGCCTCCTTTGGTGTCTCGTCCTTAAAAAATCTATGAGGACACTTGTTCATAATATAGACCGTGACAAGATATGCTTCTACCCAGGGACACATGGGAGGATCTAGATCATGGATCATAGTTTTAGCTGTCTCTATGATGGACCTATTCTTCTTCTCTGCAACCCCATTCTATGGAGGGTTGTAGGGCACTATCAGTGCCTTCTTGATTCTTTCTTGCATGCGAAAGGTGTTAAAATTCCTTGGATGTATACTCCCCTCCATTGCGAGATCTCAACACTTTAATCTTCTTTCCGGTTTAATTTTCCATAAGAGCTTTAAACACTTGAAACTTTCTAAAGGCCTTCCTAGAGGAATAATTAATAAATGAAACATAATAAATGTTACCCAATAAAGAAGCTGAAGTCACAGATCCACATACATTTGAGTGGATTAGGTCAAGAATCTCTCCTGACTTATGCTCACTATTAAGAAAAGCAACCTTGACATGCTTGTCGAGTGCACAACACTTGCACACTTCTTTCTTGTCAACCTTGAAATCCAATAATCCCTGCACCATGTCCTTCAAGATTGGCAACGCTTCATAGTGCAAGTGACCTGGACTCGTGTGCCAAAGCTCACACATGTTGTCATTGTCATGGACTAGGGTTCTCACAGAATCTCTTTGCAACCTATACAGATCACCTCTTGAATACCTTCGGCCAAAACCCGACTATGATCTAGGCATCTCTTTCGGATAAGGACTTGTTGATCATGAAACTCATCAATATATCCTAGGTCTACCATCACTGAAATTGAAAGGAGATTTTTAGTTAAAGCAGGTAAATATCAAACACCATAGAGCTTGAGGATATCACTTGATGACATTTGGAATGAGATAGATCCCGGTTCTATTACTGGATATGTGGCATCATCACTCAACTCCACTTGTATTTTTGCTTCCCGCTCTTGAAGTTTAATGAAGGCCTTTTTGTTAGAAGTCATATCTTTAGAGGCTCATTAGTCCATACTCCATCTGGAACTAGACATAGTGTTGGATGAAAGGCACGAGACCATGGAGAAGTGTCTCTCAAGCTTGGATGAAAGCTCATCCACTCTAGCAGATGCTTTTGCAAACCTTGTAAACTGATTCTGTTGCTATTGCTTTCCCTTCTCCTTCTCATGACACTGAGAAGCATAGTGGCCAAAATTTTGACACTTGGAACACTTGATGTCACTAAAGTCCTTGTTGAGATTTGGGTATCTTGGAAAGTGGTCCCCTTGTGTTTGTGAGTCTCTAAACACAAAGGGGGAGACTGTTACCCTTATACCTTTACTTTATGATCTAATTTCACTTTGAATTAGTCACTTAAGTCATAAAGTGAAATTTGTCACTTAAGTCATAAAGTGACAATTAATTCACAACGTGGGTGAATTAAGAGACATAAAACAAACTATGGAAACTTGAGTAAAGTGGGTTTCTAAGTGAGATTTTTGAGATTAGATCTCACCCATTGATTAGACTTGGCTAGATTGAATCTTAGGCCATTGGTCTTTTAGGTTTGGCCAAAGAGAGGCTAAAGGAGGCAAAAGGGTAAGGATGAGATTCATTCTTCACTTGAGAGACTTGAGTGAGGAGGAGGAGAGCAAGTGAGAGTTTCAAGGAGAAAGGGGTGCACTTGGAGTTTAGGGCGCAAGCTTTCTTGGAGCTTTCATGGAGGGCACACCTTCTTGAGAGGAGAAGGGTGCACGGTATGGAGACCAAGCAAGGGCGCATCTTGTGAGGAGGTGGCTTGTAGAGGGGTGCATTGGTGAGATGCTAATGGCGCCAAGGAGCTTGGAGGCCCTAGGTTGAGTGAGGGAGGCGCACTTGTGTTAGAGTGGGAAAATACCAAGCTAGGGGCGCATTTCTAGGAGGAGGTGCGCAAGAGAGTAGGGGCGCAAACCCCTGTGTGAGAGGGCGCTACTACTCATTGTTAGCTATCTACAAGTGGGCAATTCGAGGCAAATGCAAAGCAAAGGCTAAAGCAAGGCAAGGCAAGTGGAAGAGGCGCACCAAGGCAGGGCGCACCCTTCTAAGGCTAGCAGGCACAAATAAATTAAGAACTCCAAAGCATCTTGAGAGGAGTTTCTATTGTATCTACTATCTGGTTCTTTAGTTGTATTTCTTTGTAGTAGCTCTTACTTTGAGATCTCCATATATATATATATATCATATCTCTCTAACTGGTTTTCCCCATGGGGGTTTTTCTAGGGTCATGTTGACCAAAAACTACTTGTGTACATTTGTCACGTTTGCTTAGCATTTCAGTGGTAGGTTGTTAAAGATCCTAAGAGGGTATTTGATGTTTTGAGTTATATGCATGTGCTAATATTTATGGCAGCCTAAACCATACATTTAACCCATGCAAGAGAGTCTCAAATGGGCATCAAATCACATGACTAAAGACAGTTTTCAGGGCAGAAATATCAGACTTAGTGGCTGTCCAAAAACAGTGGGTAAAACAGTTTGGTAAACCTTGAAAATAGTGCCCAACAGCAGGTCAAAGACAGACCTTTGTTGGCAGCCTTTGATGCCTCGAAAATCATCACTTCTTACCTTGATTAGAGGAACCTAAATCCTCTTTCTTTCCTTTCCAACCCTTCCCATGTACTCCTTTCTTGCTGTGCTTCTTCATCTTGTCGATGAGGGTTAGATTCTGCTCTTCCTCCTCTATACCTGCAACACTGTTCAGTCTTGTGTTCTCCTTGATGAAGTTCTCCCATAGCTTGTCAGAGGTAGGAAGCTTTTCTTAGGCACAAACCCCCCAGGCAAAAGGCTACCAAGAAGATGAAAACTCATTCAAGGTTATGGGTACTATCTCTTCACTCTTGATCTCTTCTCTAATCTCTGCAAGTTGATAATAGAGTTCAGTAAATCTTCATCAAGTAAGTGGCTACGATATCCGTCTTGCTTATCTATGTGACTCTAAGCTTATTCCTCAGAAG